>KE525366.1:57288-77973 GCA_000441895.2 Anopheles sinensis | reverse complement strand
GTTTCTCTCCAATAAGATCGAATTATTCGCAAAACCAAAGAAACAAAAGTGCAAGTTAGAAGATTACTGAAATGGGGGTTTGTTTTTATTCTCGTTTGCAAACAGATGATTTGTTCAAAGTACTTAACCGGTATGCCCCCTTCTATAACTCACCGGTAGGTATTTGGTTCGGGCCGTTTTTTGTTGTAGGCATCAACAATAACCCGGACCACATCCAAACGGTTTTAAACTCACCGAATTTGCTGAACAAAACGTTCCACTACAACTTCTTCCGAGTAGGCCGTGGATTATTTGCTTCTCCGGGTAGGTGATAGGAAAACGCATAGGTCCCAACTCCCACTTTTCATTCGAGCCTCACGTTTCCTCTTTTAGATTACATTTGGAAAAACGATCGTAAGCTATTGAACCGATCCTTCAGCCCCGCGATGTTGGCAAGTTTTGTCGATACGTTCAACGAGAAGGACTTTGTCATGGTGGAAACACTCAAGAAATACGTCGGAAAGGGCGAAATTGATCTTCATTTGCATGTGGCCAAGTGTAATATCGATGCGTTTTTCAGTGAGTACCAGCGATAAATTTCACGATGTCAAGAGTGATTGCTTTAAACTTGGCTCACTTTTCAGGTACTTCGTTCGGCACGGATCTTAACACACAGAATCACGATGAAGCCGACGCATATCTCAACAGCTTGGACACATTTTTCTCGCTCATTTGGAAACGCATCCTCTCCGTGCATCGCTATCCCAAGTGGCTGTATAGTTTTACGGATGATTACAAAACTGAGACAAAGTGCTGGGATGACATAAGAGGAATGTCCAAGCGGCTGCTGCAGGAGTGGAAGCAACAACCTCGACAAACAGAAGTGCGACATGATGGTGATAGTTATGGAAGAAAACCTGCCCTAAACTTTGCCGACAATCTTTTTGATGTGGCTGAGAATAATCCTTCTCTGACGGATGAGCACATAATGGATCATATAGACACGATCATTGCAGCTGGTCACGATACAACAGCGACTACAGTATCGAACCTGCTGCTTATGCTCGCTATTCACCCAGAAGTACAGGAAGCGGTGTACCAGGAGGTGATGAGTGTGTGTCCAGATAAATCCAAGCCAGTCACGACCGAGGAGGCCAATAAGCTTGTCTACGCCGAAATGGTCTGTAAGGAAACGATGCGCCTGTTCCCAGTGGGGCCTCTCCTTGGTCGAAAATGTGTTGCCGATGTGAAGCTGGATGGTAAGAAATATTTGAGCCTGTAAGTAGAAACCTTAACAATGAATGTAACTTGTTTCATTGCATGGATAGAAAAACACACCATACCAGCGGGCAGTTGTGTCTGTATCGGGATCTACACCATTCACAGGGAGCCATCGATTTGGGGCCCGGAACCAGAAAAGTTTGATCCAGATCACTTCTTACCAGAAAAAGTTGCGAAACGCCATCCTTATGCCTACCTACCGTTCAGTGGAGGTCCTCGAAACTGCATCGGCATCCGATACGCGTGGCTGTCGATGAAAATTCTGATTGCACACCTGGTGCGGAACTATCGCTTTAAGACCTCATTAAAGATGGAGGATTTGAATATGAAGTTTGCCATCATACTGAGGATCACGAATGGATGTATGGTTTCGATTGAAGCGCGTTGAATTGAATGTGTTCCAAATGCCAAAATGATTGTAACAAACGGTGCGGTGTAATTGTTGCAAACATAGCTTTTTAAGCAGGCAATATTTCCAATTGAAACTTTGATTAAACAAAGTAAAGTATTGAAATAGCAATATTTGCTATAATAAGAATTTTTTCTGGCATCGATGAAGTAAAACGAAATTAAATCCCCTGTCAAAAGAAAATATCACCGAGCTCAAAGCAAAATTTTGCATGCCGAAGATGAAATATGCATGATTGGTCATCGAAGATTCATATCTTCTGAATAGAGTAAATTTCTATTTCTATTATCAACATTCATCAGCAGCTACTTTCTTTATGATTCTTCATCATCATTATCATCATCATCAGATAACTACGTGTATGCTGGAATCAAACCACAATCGAATAATTAACTAGACAATTACTGCTTGAATTCGCTTTGAATTGTTTCAAATCATAAATGGTTTGCTAATGATTTGATTTTCTCACGCATCTAGCAGATGGTTTATTCATACATGTTGTAAGTAAAATGCTCCACAAGCAATCAACATCGGTGCTGATGATGATTTCATGTAAATGGATCTACAAAGTTTACTACTTATTGCATTTTTTGTGGTCATAAAAACTTACGATCAAAAATATATAAATAAAGCGATATTAATTTTAATAGTATTATACTCGTCTGTAAAAGTTCAGGTGTGCTTAGCGTTCATTTGCTTTGGCTCTCATTTCAAATGTGTTTAGCCTTATTTCCTTACCCTGATTCTTCATTTCGGAAGATGCACATGAATCGTATAATTTCAAGATACTAAATACATGTATTAAAATATGCCAACTTAATGAACTACTAAACACTACTTAATTAGATTACTTTATTACTCAAATTGTTCGATCGTTGTGTTTCATAAATTAAACATCCGTTTCTCACCCGCCATTGCAATCAATGGAAAACGGTTGCCATGTTGCCAGCCTTGCAGCGAAGCTGTAAGTCATTTGCGACTGTTCCGCTGGGCTGATCAATATCCATGCAAGTGCATCATTTCCCTTATTCTACTGCCGGCTCAGCCGCAATCGTTCAGATTTTGTGCTCCCGTGGGTTTCAGTCCATGTTTAGCTGCCGCACTAGCTCGTCTTCGTACCGGCGCAGTCTCGAAGTCCCGCCTCGGAGGGCGTACTGCCTCCGACTAGCTGCTGTTCATCCGCTTTGCAGCCATAGTTGTTGTTGTTGTTGACGCAGTTGATCTCACCGTCGCCTTGGCTGGAGGAGTTGGGTAAGGCAGTTGGCGACGCGTCGTTTTCTCGTGGTTTATCTCGTTCCGGGTCATCCACACCCGTCGCACACAGGCCATTGGAGTCGTCCGGCAGCGAGAGCCGCGGTATTCGATCGGTTAGTGTTTGTATCGTCTGACGATCGTGCACTTCACTGAAGATCTCAATCAGATTGTTGATGCCGATCAGGTAGCCATCCTCGTGATTGCCCACCTTCCACTTGCTGTCGTGCGTGATGGTGACGTTCTCCGGCAGGTTTACAGTCTTCGCGAAATCGATCAACCATACGCTCGCCTTGTGCCGGTCGTGTACAAACAGTAGTGAGCTGCCTATTACTTCATGTCCTTTGAAGAATTCCGAGTACTCCAGTGTCGCTCGGATGGCCTTCAACCGTTGAATATACTTGGGCTGCAAATGATAGTAGAAGTACAACAATTTTGATTAGTGTATCTATACGCGATTTTGTGTAAGTTGTTATCTTACCATAGCATGTGGAAATCCTTCGGTGAACTCACGAAAAGCTTCGCAGATCTGGTCACGAGATTTTGTTGTTTTAAAATCCTTTGAGCTTGTTCCATCGCTCTTTTTAATGCCCTGTGAAAGGATTACAACGATTACATTTTTCTTCATTTACAGTCTGAGTTAATCTAGACAATTCATTGTTAAATGAAGTTTGTGTATTTAGCAATAAACTCATAGCACAGCAAATTGCTAGAGGAATTTTTTTAAACACTATTTGATCACTAATGTTTCCTTTTTCGTTCTAAGTTTTTAAAGGTTCTGGTGACATTTCTTCTCTTTCTCAGTCTAGAATACATATCCATAACATACATACATTTCGTATGAAGTCAATTCTCTCAAGCCTTTGATGTTTGATTAATATTTTATGTTTAAACATTGTTCTCAAATTTTATCTTAACTTTAACAGGTTTTTCATAAAATTATAAATAGGGAGCTGCAATTATTCATACCTTTCAACTAAGGTTTTGTATCTGAACATGAACAGATAATTTCATTGTGGTAGTCATTTTTAAGGCCTACATTTGCTTCAAAGATTAAAAAAATGTATAATGAGTACAATTTTTTACCTGTATACATCTAATACTTTGCCCTAAGGTATTTTATCTTAATTTTATTTTATTCTGAATATATGGGGGTGCCCATGGCGCAGCGGTAGCGCAAGAAAACACCACGCCATAGGTGTGGGATCGAATCCCGAGTCTGGCACTCCCCGGTATTACGAACGGCTGACCACCGATCTAATAATATACCGTCTATCGGTCACAGTAACTCTCTTCGGAGAGAGGCCTTGTCCCACTTGGGGATGTTGAGCCACATAAGAAGAAGAAGAAGAATATAATATAACTGAGACGCTTTTTTCGTCGAGATAAATTCTTGTTCATTAGTCTTTTTCATCAGATCGACAACATCACCTATCTAAACATTGGCATAAACAGTGAACCAAACGGAAATGTATACATCCTGGTACTCAATCCATCGACCGGTCGACTGAACACTAGCTTGATTGATCGGCACTGCCAAATGCAGCACACAACCTACCTCTATTCGAAATCCGAGCGTCGACGTGCTGGAAATCGTCTCCCGCCATACCATGTAGCGTGGCTTCGTGACACCCTTCGCACGGTGCTCCTCCTCGGTGGGGGCGTTCTGGTCGATCTGTATCATTTTCTCGTACATATCCTACAAAACAAAGCGTAAAACGTATGATAAGATCGCTCCTCAGACGACCAAACAGTCGATGTGCATTTACCTTTCGCAGTTTCGGCTTCTCTTTGGCTTTCGACAGTTCTTCTTCCAGATAGGTCCTAACGCCTATCTTGCAATCCATCACGCACGGTTGATAAAAGTCGCTGAGTAGATCCTGGAGCTGTATATAGGTAGCTGAACGGTGGTGCATTAAATGGTCAAGGAAAACGAAGGAATAATAACGAAGGGCAAGTACGCTTGTTTAATCTCACTTCCAGATGAGTTTCAATTAAATGTGTTAGTTTCATAACGAGTTCCGACACTGTGTGAGATAATCGTAGGAATTGCATTAATACTATCATGGAATGTTTAAAATAGACGATGTGCTAAGAAGAGCTATAATCATTCAACCAAATGTAAAGAATCAGCGCACTCAGCAAATGAGAGCATGCGAAACCTGCACGTTCTAACGTGCCGTCGGGAAAAGGCCAACAAACGGCATACTAACGTGACGATCTAATTAGTAACCAATTATCACCACACTTTACTCGGCTAGTCGAGATCGGAAAAGATGAACGAAGCTTTGCTTTTGATTTTGTGAGGCATTCCACACGAACGTATAATGATTCTTTTGACGTTCGGTTTAGACAATCAATTTAGAGTGTCTGGAAGCTTCTGATTAACAGTGAACAAATTGGATGGGATTAGTGATGGTTTTGTCTAGGCATTGGTTTTTGAAAAAAAAAGGATACATTCTCCATCTTCACTGTTCACCTGACCCTTGTACTCCGGGACGTAGGGTCTCAAGACATCCTTCATCAGAACCTGGCGAAGTAGAGATCAGTTAGCTCATGTATTCAAAGGATGTCGTTGTAAAAATGACGTTTACCTTAAAGCACTTTTCCTCTTTGGGGCACAGCTTTTTCAATACCGTCCCTTGGTCGGGGCCCGCCTTGAAGTTCCCCTGATGCCCGGCTAGCTGAACCCACGGGTACCGCTGCTTCTTGTACGTCTGAAAGAACGGAGTCCACTGGACGATGTTGCGCAATTTGCGCCATCCGGAAGGCTGTTGATGGAACAAAAAACAATAATTATTAGTACAATTGATAAGGAACACAGCGTGAAACCAACAACTTCAAAATGGTGAGCTAATCTCTATTTGATTTGATTGGATTCCATCTATAATATATCAACGATCCCTTGGTTGTACATTAAAAACACCTCTATAATAGAAGCGTGAACGAACCGTAAGCTAAAATCCGTTCTGCGGTAAAACTACGATCGAATCGTAGAACCACAGTCTTGGCCCACAACCAGAAGCTTCTCAAGTTCGCAATTCGATATTTTATTGCGTCGTTCGAACCGAAACAGAAAACCGCATTGCGAACAAAACCATACACCATCCGCAAAAAGAACGCATGAGTTATCCACATCCGTTGCAGATCACCGAGCGCGCTGGTCAAATATGTCGATCACGCTGTCTCGATGACAGCTTTCCGTCAGCGTTCAAACTTGTTTGTGCATCGACTCGCTTACCGAACATTGGGAGCATCTGCGAGTCGATCACATTACAGTTTGCAGACTTCAGTTCAGTTCAAACCACAGAACTCGTATTGTTTCGTTCCGGTTCCGATCACTTGAAAATGTCGTCTCACAGAAGCTGTTTTTAAGATAACTGTACGAATGAACGACCTATGAAAAATCAAATAATCATGGAATGAAATATTCAAACAGGAGGTTCGGTTCTCGATTAGGTACATTATTTTTAAATTCTTGAATATATATGACAAGAAATATTGTTTTTTTTTCAGACATAAGCAGCAGAATTTTCTGGGATTTTCCTTAAAAACCGTTGTTCCGTGTGCCGTTTGAAATTTTTCATCTTTATCATATAAAACACATATAAATATCATACCTGTGCGTGATGATAGTGAGAGAATTAATGATGGGATCATTTTGAATACATTATTCACAAATATGAAGTAATGAGACCTAATATTCACACTTGTTCCCCCCTCTAATAATCGCGCCTATGCTGCACACCAAAGTGTAGGGTTTTCATTAACGCCAGGGCGCACTGTTGTTGTCACAGATTTCTTCCACCAGCAGTACGTACGTAAGCATCAATCGGCGTTACGTAAATGCCACCTGTAGCTATCACATTTCTTCGCCAACGGTATGACGCCGACGCCGGCCTCCAACGGGTTGCGTTCAGCTATGGCGGGTTCCATTTAACGCCCCGCGAAATCATGCGAACGTTCGTGCGTAAATGGTGTCCCATATCGACAACTGTCCCGCCCGGTTGTAGCTATTTGCGCGCGGCATTGGGGCGTTTGTTGTGCCATTTTCGGCTGATGAGATTTTCAACCCCCCGCACCCCCGCCGACAAATTGGCTCGTTAGCCTTAGGCCAATCGGTTCGATTGATCGGGCGGAATGGCGTGAAATTAAAATTCACGAATTGTGGCATGTCCACCCAACGGGATGGTGGGAAACGGGAAGGCAGAGAAGCGGGAGAAAGTGAGTACCGGGGAACTAAACCCGGGTTTAGTTTGATTTATTCGAAAGTAAATACCCGGTGCCGGAAGGGAACCCGTGCGTGACGGGGCTAGACGGTGGGTCATTTAATATCACATTTCATCGCGGCATATGGTGCGCGTGTTTTAAATACGAGTGTCTTGTAATGGAGACCCCCGGAGAATTCCCGGCGAAATTGAAGTCAATTGTGCGGCACGGAACGCCATGAATCAGTCCCATTCCTAGTGCCGAGATACCATCGCAATTTTCTACTTTGATTATCTTTGCTGTGAGGCATGGTGGTGGGATATTTAAGACTAATGCTTTGATTAAGACTGTCATTTTGCCGATGTCATCTATCCCTTCTACCAATGGATCATTGTGCCGGAAGGGTCACATTTGCACATGTTCCGCCCACGGTCGATCGTACTATTTTAAGCCACACTGCGCAGTTGCAGCTCGCATTCACGTTCACACCATCTCGTGCCGGTCCCTTATCAAGCCTTTCCTTCGCGCGATGGCACGGAGCCGTCAAAATAAATAGAGCAAAGTTAAACAGTGCAACAGTTCTGTTTGGGAACCAATTCTTCTCAATCGTTCGGTTCCACTTTACGATCGATGCACATGCGCTCGAAAGGGAAAGTGTATCGGCAAGGGCGGCTCGGGAACTGGCGTGACGTACGCCGTGTCCTTCCGGCGGGCGCTGACGAAATGACATTTAATGGTCCCGGCACGATGTTCATGACGTCAGAGCGATTCGCGGTGGATTCCTCGATCCGGTGCATTCGAGGAAAACCGGACGTGATTCTCTGTGAAACGAAGCGGACGGAACGGCAAATGCAATACCTTGTGAATCACAGCTCGATGATTTAACTCGTATTCAAGGGGAATATATTTTCCATACAAGATATTCCTATTACTAACGTCCAACAACCAAGATGACTTTTCTGAATTATGCTAAGAGGCTGCTTTCAATTGCAGGTAAGTTTCTTTTCCCGCCTCATATTTTATTACTAAACGGTACAGGTCAAAGAAATGTATATTACAAAGATATTTTGTACTTTTGATTATTGCTTTCTCTAGGCCGATTTCGAGAAAAATCATATCAAAATTATCGAGTGTTTCAAAATTATAAAGGGTTTCATTCTTTTCTTGTACCTCACGCAAAAGTACGCTCTGTCGGACAAAACAAATCGAAAAGAAGGAAAATGATTACAAAAAAATTGATTCATATTTTTCCAAATAAACGTCATTACTCACTCAACAGGAATGATTTGACCCAAAGTGAAATTTGGACAAGACTGTCAAATTTGTTGGGAAGTTGATAATAATAAATTTGAAGAATGTAAACTAATACCTGCTTCGAACAAATGGCAAAACAATACGCTAGAGCACGAATACATCATAAATTACAAAAAACCTAGTATTTTGCTTACAACGTATTACTAAGGCAAACTTTAACTTACACTTTGACCGCGAGGAAGAGTAAACAATTTAAAATACAGCTATCAATGTATTTACACCTCTGATTTAGTGCAATGCTTTATTAAGCATCCGCTTGGAAGAAATGTGAAAAGTGAAGAAATTAGACTTCAACGAAATGATTGCTCTTGATTGTTAATGTCTTTTCATCATTTTGGATAAATAACTGTCAAGAAAATATAAATCTAAAGTCGTCATAGAAAGACAGACTTATGCTAGAGATATCACGTTTTTGTTCAGCCGACTTTTTCGTATAAGTTTCCACAATTCAACGCTAACATATACCACCTAGTGTTTCCGCATGCAAACAATTGAAGTTTATCTGAGGTGGATTAATTTCATTGCAACGGGAGTTCACGTACTCCCAAAAGGCGTAAATTGCTGCACGCGCTTCGCACCATTCGATGCCTCACAGAACGCCAGCTCGGGCTTACCTTCGCTCCAGGTTCGTGGCGTACATCCGGTACGTCCGAGTCCCACTCGGAGCTCAGATCGTCGCTCGATGCATCGCCATAGTCACGTGGCATGGGTACTTCCAGCAGCGACATCTGGTACTGCTCGTAGCCCGGACAGAGGCTGGCGGAGGCTTGCCGGGGCGACGGTGAACGGTTCGAGTTCATACGGTGGCGAAGCGATGCACCGCCCCCGAACGCGCCCCGTCCCGTGGTCCTACCCTCATCCCCCGCCGGGTGCTGCACGATGGGAAGCTGAGTCTGATAGTAGTGCTGCGTTGCTGGCTGCGTGCTCTGATTGCGCGCCCGCAGCTGGTGGCTTTGGGTGTAGGAGTGATGATGGAGACTGGCGCCTGGAAGCTGGGGCTGCTGATACAGATGGTGATGGTGATGGTGGAAGTGGTGATGATGGTGATGATACGATGGTCCCTGCTGTTGCTGCTGCTGCTGCTGTTGCTGCTGTTGCTGTTGGTTTGGTTGGGAGGATTGTGCACCGGCATGCTGCTGCCCTGGCATCAAGTCAGAATCCTTGGAGTTTTTGCGATTTCCAAAGGCGGAAAATTTGCGCGCGTCAGCGGACAGCTTGCGCGTGAAGGACTTCTTCCGGCTGCGCGGGATCGCATCGGCTCCGGACGCGCCGAAGTCTTCGCTTCCGTGCTCATCGCCACTGTCCGACATGTTCTTCAGGTGCTCCTGCTCCTCCGGGCTCAGGTTGGGAAAGTGCAGCAGCTTGACCGTCACCTTATCGCCGGACTCGGTGAAGTAGACCTCCTTCGCGCTGAGCTTATCAAAGTCCTCGTAGATTGTCACCGTCGGCAGCGTGCAGATAGGCATCCTTTAGCAGGCAGCTGGTGGTCCGTCGTCGGGAAGGGCATTCACTCCACCGGGACGTGATGTGTTTTCGCTCCGTTTCTTTTCACTCTCTTTTTCTCCAACGAAGATCACTGCAAATCGACACAAACTACACATTCAGTTGTGGCGCGGGCGAACAGCAATTCTGGCAAACGGTGTGCAAACATGGCCGTGCTCCGATGGAACCGAACGGACCTCATATCCCCGCATATTCCCGCGACCGGAAAGGCAAAAGTAATTCAAGTTGCGGCCACATTCGCCGCATGAAGTTAATTTGTCTTCGGCCGGGCCCCGGACCGGAGCACTTGTTCAAGTTTCCATAAGTGTCACCGGGCGAGAGACATCGTGCCAACGCGGCTGAAAAAGGCCTTATGCAGCGTCATGTCGGCCACCGGACGGGACGCGTCCAAGTCTTTCACCCCGTTTGCACGAACCCGGGAGGGGGTGAAATTTATTGCGGTACTCATGGGGACGTATTTGGAAGTCGCCGGCCCGAACCCGAACCGGTTGCGCTGGCAAATAAAACGGCAATGGCTACCGGATGATGATGGCCGTGCCCTCCCCTGACACCCAGCTTCCGCTCGGTCGATGGTTTGTCGACCGTCCCGGATCGGTTCGGGTTTCGCCGATCGTCCTCTATCGACCGGTGGTGATCAATGTTGAAGCGCAGTAATCAGTTGTACATTATAATAATTCAACGAAATTGCACCACAAATGGTATAATCGATCGAAGGGTGAAGATATGGGATTGCTTTTGTGCGCGGAGCAAAACATGGCGAATTTCAAGAGGGCTTTTCGACGGTGTTTTGTTCGCTCTTTTTCTCCCCTTTTTGTCCATCTCCCTGCACCCATCTCGGAATCCTTTTCTTTTCGTCAATCAGGTGAAGTGAAAGGTTGCCACTTTTGGAGAAGACGTTCGATGCTGATGGGTTGATGGTTTAAAGCGGCTTTTTTTGCCTTGCCACCCGAATTTGTGGCGAATTGCATCGGAAAAGAAACCCATCCGAGGCCGAAGACCGGCGAAAGGAATGAGAATGAACTCTAATTACGCCATTCCGAGGTGGTTTCCGGTGAATAACGCCATTCGCTCGGAGGGTGAACAATTCTCCAGGGGCAGCGGGAGGATCGAAATCTCATCACGCTTTGCGTCACGCTTTCACAACCAAGTTGACATTCTTTCCAGCCGAGCATCGTCGTAAAATCACGCCCGGCACGCAAAAGGCGGGCACAGCTGCCAGCGAATTGCATCGCGATGCAAGTGCACTTCGGCGTGTTATTCTGCCACTGTCACCGGCCTCCCACTTTGGCACCGGATCGCACTATTGTGTAACTCCGTGTGACGGTGCTCCGATCGTTACGGCAATAAAATATTATTTCTCAACCTCGCAAAGGCGCTCGCCCAGACGCCAAGCCGTGTCCCTGCACGGGCGGTGAGCGTCGACTTGGTGATAAGGAAATGCCACAAACCCCATTAGGGTGTCTAGTGGACGAGCGTTTGGACGACCGGTTCGAGATGATTGTGTAAATAGAAACGTTGAATATGTTCTCTGGGATGATAGAGTTCTAAGAGAATACCCATTTCATTGGCTTGAAGTTGATCTCACGAAGGTACAAATGATTTATTTGGGAAGTCTCTAAACATAATTATTCGGTTTAGATGTGTAATATTGCACATTAGGACACCTTTTTTTGAAATTCAAAAGGAAAGGTACGTTTTTGGATCTATTTACGGGTCTGTTTTTTATACATTTCCTGCGCTTGTTTTAATGTTTATTAATTTGTTGATTCCACTCCTAAGCTTATTACTAATGGAGTTTCGTCATGCGTACATGATTGATTTTTGAATTGAAAAAATTTAAAACATATTATTTACCGATTTACTCAAATTCATGGTAGCATTAAGGAAGCGCACAAAAATAAAATTAACCTGACTTTTTCTTTTGCGATTTACTTTCTGAGAATATATTTCAATATACGAGCTCGGTATTTTGGTGGTAAAAAATCATACATTTGGTATTCATGAGTATTATGTTCAATTTAGGTAATTAAAATGCTATGTGAAACTTAAAGGTGATATTTTAATTATACTGAAACCACAAGCCTCTGTTACTGTCACTGATAACTTCAGCCTTGATTATGATTCATTTACTTAACAGAAATCTAAACAAATCACAATAGCGATAAGAGACAGTTTTTGACTAAATTTTCCAGCGATAAAATGCTGAAATGCAACAAATTGTTTAAGATTCAGTTGAAAAACACAAAACAACCAATGGCTTTCACAAGTGATAAGGAACATATTTTTTATTTCAAATGTTCATTACCATGTATTGATACGGACTTTGATTCGTTTTTGCTTTGGAGCAATGCTCTAAACCATTGTATGACGTGTTTTAAAATTGAAACGTGAATTCTTTATTTTGATTTAATTCTCCGACCCTACCTGATTCACACCACCGAAAACCGATGACTGTGCGTCACAAGTCGATGACGATATAAGTGTTTTGAAATTTAAAGCAACTTGCTTGACGCATGTTTTGTGAGCTGACTGGAGGAAAATTTCATCGATATGCGCCCGAAGTGACGTGAGTTCGTGGTTCGATTAACGCCTCCAAAGCACATTCCAAATTCCCTGCCCTGAACGCAACCAATGCCAACGATCGACGGGCGGAACGAGGCTACGGGTTGTAGCCTTTGCTTTTTAGCATACAGTCAATGTGAAGGACACCGAGATGTCACTTCTTTTGTGAAATAAATATCTTCCTCATACCAATTGGAGATGGGTTGGCTTGATTTTCAAAAACAAGCACGAGTGAAGATGAGAACAGCAGATGAATAGTTGACCGTTTGTAGTATTTCAAATTAGGGAATTTCCAATATCACGGTTTCAAGAATCCACCCATGGACAAAATCAAATCTCGTTCTCAGCAGTAATTTCCGTATTTCCCTCCCCAGTCTCGGGCGAGAAGAGATAATGAAGTGATCTTCCCGAAAAACCCACGTCTAAAGTGGGCAATCTCTTGGATGATTCATCCATCGATTGCCCCTCGCTTAGCGCTTCTTTTTCTGACAAAAGGGCACACCGTGGGTGTGGAAGTGTCTGTTGGTGTGTCTATTGACGTGCCGTGGATTTACGACATGGTCCACCATTGACTTGTGCCAACGCAAAGTAAGAAGTACCTGCATGCGGACCCAGAAATCTTAGGCAAAATGTGTGAAAAAAAGTGAAACCAATCGTGCGTGGATTCCGGGTGACAGGTTGGGTTCAAGAACGGGTATGGTTTTTGTTTTTGTTTTGTTCTTGTTGGAAGTGTGAAACCCACAGATTGTCCATCCCGAAACTGGTGGGCACATTCTCCGCAAAAGGCGATACGATAAAAGGGTTGCCCATTATGTTTAAAGGGTCCCTTCAGTACAGATTACTTCCTGAAACACCCTTTTCATTTCCAACGTTTTGTGATGAGTGATGTTTTTTTCAATTTAAATAGAAGTATTTCATTAAAAAAAAACCTTTCAGGTCAATGTGTCGGTTTTTAGTGTATTTTTCAATGTTTGTTCGAAAGCCCAATACGTATAGCAGCATGTTCGACCAATGTTTGGCGTTGTGCATACAAAACATACAGAACCCTGCTCAACACCTTGCTGACTACCTTGTTATCTCCAATTCTCCAATTCACTTTATTGGGGAAAATACCAAACATTCAAACAACTTCCACCGCTCGGCGGCGCCGCCGCCCGATAATGGCCTGTACTGTAAACAATGTATAAGGCGCGTGCTAACAGTAACATTGGCGGTGGGTTTTCCGCCCCAACTGGAGCAACCCCTTGGTGCACCCTCTCCAAACCTGAAGCGCGTGTTCGTTTTAGTCCACCGAACACGAGATAACGCTTTTCTATAGCGGGATAAGTAGGCAAAAGCCGGTCGACCGAGCAATTCGCATGCCCTGGCAAGCAAAAGGCCGACTATCGGCGAGCCCTAGTGTTTCCCAGGGCATGCGGTTTCGTGATCCCGCGGCGCAACAACATTCCTAGCCGCCGATTGTGTATTGTGTCGGGCTTAATCTAGAATTCAAATATTTAGCCAGCGGTCGGGTAGGCCGGGAGTGAGCGAGCGAGCGAGAGAGGGATGCTGCTTGTGCCCGCGTGGTTCCGTTCCAGCAGCACAATATGTGCCCCCGCCCGGGGGTCGATTATTCTAGCCATGTTTGCCACACACAGTTTTGCCTGATTGCGGGGTGGATTTTGTGCCACCCCACACTGCAGAAGAAAAACAACAACACAGTCCATTGACGGACACACGTACCCAGTGTATGGAGGTGTTCGAAGCGAAATGTTTATCCTATAACCAGCGTACTGTTTTGGGGCGCATTCGAAACACGGCACCGTTTCACCAGCGTCACCCCAAAACCGGTAGGCGACCGAAATTTTAACCTTTTCTCGGGAGCAAAAGTGAAAGTTTTGCGTCGCTTTGTGTTCCCCGGTTTATTTTTTAATAACACGACCACGACTACCACCACTGTCCGCATAAACTCCCCACGGGAATAGGTATATTTCGGGGGTGGTGAAAACTGAACGATCACTTGACACACGTGCCTTTAAATTTGACAACCGCTAAAACAAGTCGTGACACGGTAATGATGCGCGAGAAAACCGTAAAACTAACTAATGAAACGGACACAATCTGCTCGCGGTTCCTCCGGCTATGGCGCCTGATTGAGCGATCCCGAAAGCTCCACGCGCACACAAGGGTGAAAGAATACGTTTGATGGTCGGGCACAGTTCGATTTGTTCGCGACCAGGGCAGGTGATGGCAAGGAGGGAGGGGGGGGGGCCTGCGTTTGGTGGGAACCAGCGCGGAGGCTGCACGAAGCTCAAAGTCTACCTCGCGATAACGCGCGACGCACATTCGGTGCGGCCGGTGGTCGGAATTAGACTGAACTATCAACAACCTGAGCGCGAGGCTCGGAGCGCTCGCCTCCGAACGGTTGTACGGCGCAACATTGAGCGGGAACTGGGACGCTGAGGAACGAATGGGGGCATCCAATGGGGAGATCGCGGAGATCACAGCGAGCGGACGGTGACGCTGATCGTCGGTTTTGCCTCGCACGCAAGCAACCGATTATCAGTGATACGAGAAAACGGCGCGATTGTGAGGCTGTGTGCGCGCCCCGGTGGGAAACTGTCGCGATCTGACGTCGATTGTGGGGCCGGTGTGGGCCTTGTTGTGACAGGGTGATCGCGAGTGTTCGTTCCGGTGCGTGCCCCCACAACTACGTGCGCACGTTGGCTCGCGGATCACGCTTGTGTGGGTATCGCGAAAACACGCCGGAATGCGACCGCGAAAGCTTCAAACCCTTCGCGGTTCGCCGGGACGCTTCTATGCGGACGGATCTTTCTTCGAAGAAACGATCAATCACACGTACGATATGTCACGAATGAAATTTCCTTTTCGAAACAAGTCACAGATCGCCATTTACGGGTCACTTTTGACCAACTGAAATATTATTTTGGACTTCGTGAAGTTGATCTTGATTGTTTCTTCAAGGGTGAGTAAAATTAATATGTAGATAGCTTATTACAAAGAAGGTTGTTCCTCTAAAATCATTGTGGACCATTTATGTAACCAAACTTATCGAAAAAGGAATGTATCTCATTTAATACCAGAAGTTAAGTATATGATTTACATACTTTAGCAAAAAATGTTTTTGTGCTGCATTTCTAGAGTTTGTTTAAATGACACATTTTTACGTAAAACTTAGTCTAAAACGAGTGTCCTGTTTATGAAAAAGTGCTAAAATAGGATATTACAGAGTATCCAATACAGGTGCTTTAAAAACTAGAAAAAATACACTGATATTTTTTTATAAAATCCTACGCATTTAAGTTAAGTTTCGTTCTTCGAGTAGAACAACAATAAGTATTTCTCATCGTACCAAGGTATAACAAGTCCTCATAGTAATTCTACTTGGTCTAGTCCAATTATTTTCATTTTCATGATTTAACGAAAACGCTAGACAGTTTTAGACAGCTTGAATATGATTAAAATTAAATAACACTACGATATAATTAAACAGGACAATATTCGACAAAGCCCAAAGGACAATATTCAATATTTTCATATATTGAAATATGAAAAAAAACAACGCACGTTATTTTCAACCCGGTGCCAATTTGGGTCGTCACAACAACATACCTGCGCTTGGGTTCGCGCGAGAAAAGCAATGTAACCGAAAGCGACGCATATGACCGTTGCGAATGGCAACGACATGCAATTCGCTACCATCATTCGCTGAGATAAGTGCGCATACGCGCAGCTCATACAATGCAGCAATAAAATAAATTATCTTCGTTAAATATTTTAATTTATTCATTCATAGCTTCGTGCCGGCACGGTGATTGCGTTGTTGACCGATCCAGCCTCCAAATGCAACTCTCTTTCTTGTTCACTCTGTCTCTCTCTATCTCTCTGTTTATGTCTCACTTTCCATCTCTGAACATCCCTCATTGTTACATCCGGAGACGAGTGCACAAAATCGGAACCGGTGGAGGAAGTTACTGCTGCACCTCAGGTATGAAGTCGACAATCAATAGACGGTAAGTCGAGTGATGGAAATAGCTTCAATCTCAGCACTGCATGAACATGAACTGGGACATGTTTTTGAAGCAAAATCTAACCTTACCTGATGGAAACAATATCACAACCAAATTTAACGATTCAAATTTAAAAAGAAATGTGAATCTATCTACATTACTTATTGCCTTTGTAAATTATCTATGTTTGGACTCAAAAATCAACTATTTCTACCCACAATTACTAGGCCCAAATAATTTCAATAAAAGAAATACATCAATTGTTCATATAACACACCTCAGAAAGACATGATTCTGATATGTTTCCATTTCATTAGTTTTTCAATGGTTTACAATCAATTGATCTCCACAATCATGAAAGAAAATTAATGGAAACATCATCCGTATCATTTGCGTCAATGCTGCCAAACGAATGTATAACAAATCAGCAACGCCAATCAAGAAGAGAGAATCACCGATAAAATTATGCTCGCGGAGCAGGTAAAGAAGGCCCCTTGATAATCTGGGCCGATCGACGTTACGCCCGGAGGAAGTGCGTCAATGCCGGCTGTATTTTGTGCACATTGTTTTGTGTTAAATTTCACAATCTCTTCTCTTGCTTTTCAAAACTTTTAAGGGCGCGGTAAAAACAACCTTCAAACAGTCTTGTAATTTTTAATGCAACGGTTTTACTATCACGATAAAGAATTATCACGGAAATAGTAGTCAATTAATACAAAAGGATATTCGTTGCTTCTTTTTTTATAAACTGTTCGAAAGAGTAATAAAACCTCAACGTGAATAGTCATTTTGTTTATGTTTTTTAACCGTAAATTTAAACGGTGAATGAACCGGTTCAACGGTTTTTTTAAAGATGATGGATTATCGGTTCCAGGCACAATTGGTAGCATACCTTAAGGCGCTTGGAAATGTTAAGGATTCGTATAACGAACATATTTGAAAAAATGGACGGTTCAACGATTCATGTTGCAAAAACGAAGAACGCTTTCCACTTTCTTTTGAAAGTAACAGCAAGATAAAATCTCCTTTTGTTATTGTTTGAATTTAACCCGTGATGGTAAAAACAGCAAACCAACTAAGCTTGTTTAAAATTTCAACTTTACCACGGAAAACCATGAAGGATATTTTGAGACGCTTCGTGTTCGCTGATATCAATCTCCATCCATTCTGACAATTATGAAGAAAAGCATTTTGAAACTTGGTTCGACCATGGAATTAATAAAAGTGGCTGTATTATTCTTGTCCTTAATAAAATTTCAACTTTACCACGGAAAACCATGAAGGATATTTTGAGACGCTTCGTGTTCGCTGATATCAATCTCCATCCATTCTGACAATTATGAAGAAAAGCATTTTGAAACTTGGTTCGACCATGGAATTAATAAAAGTGGCTGTATTATTCTTGTCCTTGAAGTAGAAGGTTAATTATTGGGCAAATAGTTAAGAAAAGCTCAGAAAACACAGCCGTCGATTGAAGCCAGGCACCCAAAATAACGGCTCAAGCTGGCAACGATTGGTTAAACATTGAATGCTTTACCTTTTCAAAAAGTCTTAAGTAATGAATTATTTAAAATATGTGGATATGTACAATCAGTCCTTACACAGCAATCGTAGCCCTCGAAGGAAGGACTAAACCGTTTAAGAAAATGCTGTAAGAAAATTACCCATTTGTTTTGTTCAACACTTGATAAATGTGGATGAAATTTGATTGAAAAAAATTATTTATGATATGAAAGTATGAAAGTATCTTATTTGCGGACCTAATATAATGCAAGCAATACAAATTAAACAAATTGAATACTTTTTCATTCCATCATGAGATGAGGCCATAAGTTGACGGTTGCCTCCAATGCCTACCTTTTTGATGCCACTTGCGGTTTCCTTCGGGCCTATAGTGTACAGGTCGACAATGCCGAGCAGACAGTCGTCACAGTGGCACACATCTTCGCCCAAAATGAGCGACCCTAGCGAACCGATGCTGCTGCTCGAGTCCATAGAATCCGTCCGGATAAGCCGCGATCCGCCCGGGCCGGTCTGTTGCGATGCCGCCTCGATCTTCTTTGCCAGCAGCGCCTCCATGAGCGACCGCGGCCGCGTGTTATTCGATGTAAATAGCGACATATTTGAAGTTGCTGTTCCGAACCGCCGTTTTGCTTATTTCCTTACACTAGCGCCCCAGCAGCACTTATTGGGGAGTGTTTGCTTTTTCTTTTCACGACACTTTTTCACAGCAAACGCACACATACACATACAGATAGGGACGAAAGCTCGCGCTGCTCACTGGAAAGCTCACGGATCCTGGCTCCCTGCTGCGTGCCACCGCCACCGTTAATCAGTTCGATTTCTCCCGTCGACATGCGCTACGGCGTTCGGTCGAGCGGAAGCGGATAACCAGCACGAGCCCATAAAAATACTGCCCATGGAGCGCACATCACAAGCAATTAATTAAATTGTAATCGTTTGGCATGGCTGCGTAATTAACGCTTCAGTCATCGGGTTCCGCCAACGGTCGTCAATCGGCGGCAGTGCGTAATTGCAGTGCGTATCCTAGAGGGCGGAAGAAAGGCGGAAGGTGAAGGAATAAGCCCGGGAAGGGATTGAGCCGAGCGGGAAGCGACGCACGATTCAGAAGACTTCTTCATGGGCGGCTGGACAAAGGCTTTCAACCGGACGCTGAACACTCGGGGAGAAATCAAGCAAGAAATGCACAACAAATTTACCACCCAAAAAGCTACTGCAGTAGAAATTTCGGTAACAAAGATGCAGCCACAGATTGAGTTAAAAATAACTGCTTGACCGTAGAGATTATCACGTCATCGGGAAGCTGCGGCTGTGCGGTTGTCACTTTAAATGTCACCGTATCCACCGGGCGTTATCCGTAGCATCTGTTTGCATGCATCTCTTCGTCCACTGTTTGTGGTCACAGCTCCGTAATATGAAACCTTTGGTAGGAAACCGAATTCGGGTGTGGCCCAGCTGATCGTGCGCGAGCGATAAGTACTTTCAGTCAAATATCGTGATCGGTGGTTACAATCGTTGTGATTCTTCAAATATTAAATCAACATGATGAATCTTTCTCGTAACATTGAAGTGGCGTCATTTTTTAACAAAACTCGAAAAAACTATGCTTAAGCTGATTTTACATACAGTCTAAGAATGTTTACATAGTGTCTCTGTTTTTGGTACTATTTAAAAAACATCGTGTATTTGGTGGGATATGTTGTAAAATAAACGTTATTTACGAAAGCGTAAGAATACTCAAGGTATATTTATTTAAAAAAACAACATTACTTTTTTCCCAGGAATTCCGGTTCATTTGTTTCGGTAAACGATTAGTTTTCAAAATTGAAATGATCAACTGACCATTTACACAATTTTATTACTTTAAACAAAGACCACGGTTTTGAACGAGAATAATTTACGGTAACTGGACGGTTGTTAGGAATTTCGTTAAAAGAAAAATTAACCCTACCACGATGACAGCCATCAGGTTTATTTTATGCATAACAACAGAGTTTTGTTAGTTGGCATATGTGTGGTAAGAAAAAAAAAATAAACAACTGCAACGATCAAACTGACCACATTCGATCAAAAACCGCGAAAACAATGTTGGCAACAGTAATTGGTACCAGGGTTTTTTTTTTTCATTTTCATTTTTGAACCGATGTAAACACACCGTTTTATTGCACCAACTGCTGGACTACTTTCAAAAAAGTTTCTTTAGGGAGCTTACTTGCCACAGTTCTTGCCCCTGGCCAGCACATTTCTTCCTTACTCACTGGTACAGCGAGCGCATATTGTCACTGAAAACGCCTTTTTTACGGCGCCGGAGCGGAAATAAACAAAACGCAATCACACGTCAACACCACACCAGGTGACCGTTTCGGGCGGAACGTGCAAATTGGCTGCAAATTTCCACGCCGCATTTACGGCCGACAGTCAAACGAAACTTAACAATGTGCATCGGCGTCGGCGTCGTTACTGTCTGCATCCCCTGTTAACTCATTAAAAAAAATGTTTTTAAACTCATATAGGTATACCCCCGAACTCTCATGAAGGCAATATTTATTGAACTTTTTCTTTCTTGTAGCCTAAAGAAATCCAGTTTTCCTCGGTTGGGCTCCTAAGGCTCTAGAAGTCATTCACTGTTATGATCTCGACAAAATT
>KE525366.1:37985-48347 GCA_000441895.2 Anopheles sinensis | reverse complement strand
ATTTGATCGGTGCGTTTTGAATCGCCTTTTCGCAAGGGCCGAATTTGGGTTTATGATCCCTGGTCAACTTTTGCGCGCGCAGGAAAAAAGGCTATAACATTCAAGAGAAGAGAAAGAAAGACATTCCCGATGGTTAGGAATTTCCCCTGGTTCCCAGCGCCAAGAGAGCTAAAAAATTATCGCCCTCCACACTCCGCGGTTTGTTCCGTGCGATGGCGCAGTTCGGGGGAATGTTTTAAATGTTGTAGTTTGTTTCTTATCTTTGTTTTGTAAGTACGTGAAAAAACATCGATAAAATTATAAATTCTTCGAACCATGTTCGAGCAGCGCTTCGATCGTGCGTGAGATCGAGGTTAAAAACTGCAGCTGAATCATCATCGGTGCATCAATCATGCACGTGGATGGCTGAAGTTTCCGGACAACTTGAAGAACCGCACACCGGCGGACGGATTCAGTGGAACCCATTAATATACAGCAGGAGTATAGCCGAATGAAAAGAGCATACGGAGTGCAAGACTCTGGGAAACAGGAATGCCTCACAGTGCTCCAACAGACTGTTTTCTTGTTTTTCCTTCTCACTCCTTGCAATGCATCGAAATCCTGGACTGACCCACTATCCCGGCCGGAACTGCTAACTGCACGGAAAGCGGCAGTCTCGACGGTACTCGACCCTCTTCGGCATAAAGTGAATGGAGTCGTCAAGCGATCGGCCAGTCGAACGCGGTGAAAATCACTGTTGACAGCTGCAAAATGTCAAATTCATCAAAAAGCCATTAATCAACGCCGAACACTGATCGTGGCGGAGGTGGTGGAGGTGGTGGAAGTGGTGCCGGTGGCGGCAGGAACACGATACGGTTTGTGGTCCGATCGTCCGGCAACGATCGATATTGCTACGCTCCGGTATCAGCGCACGGCATCGAAGAGAAAAGGGTCGCAGTGTCGAAATAAAGTGGATTATCGTCGCAACGAATGTCGAACGTAGAGGGAAAAGTACAATATTGGGCACGAAAGCACAAGAAAAAAAATCCTCGCAGGAACACAACGAACAAAGTCGAGTATTTTGTTTTGAAGGACCCGAGCTCCAGTTACAAAGTATGTTTAAGATTGGTGGGGACACATCACTCGTATCCTTCACTGTCGTAGCAAGGAGCTTAAACAATACTTGAATGGTTAACTGATCCTTTTTATTATTATCATTCTTCAACACTACGGCCCACTTTTAACGCGTTTTACAAAACAAGCCACACCCAACGTTTCTTGATATCCTTTCCATCATATTGGTTTACGCCGTACTTCATGAATCAAAGACTTCAAAACGTATTTAATTTTTTAAAGTACATTTTAAACTGCGACGAATATAACTGTTGTTTTTAATTTGCTTTTAAGGTATACTAAAGTTTCCTCGTGCATATGTGAACTATCTAAACAAGTGAAGCTTTACATTCCATATTGTTGCTAATCCCATCTTTATCGCTATTAGCATTAAAAGTGCTGTATTGCAACTTCGAGTATTCGCGTAAATTTCATTATTTGCTTAAATGTTGCTACCAATACTGCTGCCAAACTTGCGACAAATTTACGAAAGAGGTTATTCCTTGCAAATATTATACTTTTGTTCAAAACTCAAATTTAGATTAGCTTGACTTTACAAACATTTAAGACATTTTTCTTTCTCGTTCTTCTACGATGAAAGAACCAGTTTATCATAAATCTTTTAGTTCAATGCTCAATTAATAAAACATCTTTTTGTTACATAAATGCTAATACAATTTGTTTTCAAAATATGGTAATGATCCAACATTATCATAAAATTAATCTCTTTTCTCCCGTTTGATAAAACTTCACAACTCAATCAGAAGCGCATGGCATCTGCACCTAAAACTCATTCAATTTCTTCCAAACCCTCCGATATATTTCCATCATTTAAAAGCGAAATTACCTCCTCGAGACACTGTAAATACCGTACACGAATAAATCAATAAACATTCCGGTAAATGAAAGATCGTAAAAGAATTAATTTGGGGTGTTTATCGTTCTGTAAACTGCTTCACTAACTGCTACCGCTGAAATGGTCGATCGATGCGAAAAAAAGTAAGTTGTCATTCCATTTGTATTGATTGATGCATCGAATGACGTTTTCTGATAGTTTAGTGGTGGAGAAAGGGGGGTGGAGAAGGAGAGGTAAAAGAAGTACAGAGCTCTGCCGAGAGGTGAACTGCATCTGTATCCAACAAAAGGAAACATTCGACAAGATACAGAAAGTGACGTTTTACGAATGTATTCATTCGTCAAAACGGTGTTCAAACTTTATTTTATCATTTTTGCCATCTTGGCTACCATCTTGGCCCTTCGATCGGACAGAAGAATCCGTCGAGCAGTAAACGGCTACGGCACGAGCGCAAAGTAATGGACGGTATAAAACGTTGATCGTTGCACAACAATTTTATTGTGCTTCAGTAGGAAGTAAATGTTTGTCATGAGTTGCGATTATTTTTCGGCTGTATATTGCATTGGTCTTTGAAAGGTCTTTGAATCTTCGGGTGTCCCGCTCTTTGGTTCTGAACTCTCATACTAGGTTAGGAAAAACATAAATCGATCAATCAATCGTATGTCTTGGCCTCGGCGCGATCGTTTAATGGAGAGAAGAATAGAAAGAGTTGATAGTGGGCACCGAGTCTGATCGATCGATTTCGTGAACTTTGTAATTGATCTATTAAAGAGACCGTTTAAAAAACCCACAAACAAAAAAAACAAATATTTCATATTTACAAAAAAAACAAATAATAGCAAGTTCCTCGCTCTTATCGAACGACAAAAAAATGTATTCGACCGTTTGGTAAAATCCTCACTTCCAAATGTCTTGAAATAAAAAGCTCGCTCCAAAACGACACCGTTACGACGCGGGATGCAGTGAATTTCGTTGTCCAAACGCTTTTGCCGAAAAGCAACGTCAACCCACCGTTCGACCGCATCACTGGATGACCAAATTAGGATTAAATAAGTGCACAAATGGCCGCTAAAAAGGGGTGAACCTTTAGCCCCGGTTCGGTGTGACCCAAAATGGGTGCGAAAAGGATCGTTCCGTGGCGATGGCGAGGTTCGTGGCTCGCGCCGGCAGGAAGGGACGAGCTGAACGTAGCGAGATAAAAACGAAAAGCACAAACATATAAAACTACCTCGACGGCCGTAGACATTCGTCTGCCCGCGGTCACCAAAATGGTAATTAGCGGCTTTGGGAAAGTCGTTTAGTTTTAATTCTCTGCCGGTTTACTGTGTTCTCGCTGACGCTTTTTTTTTTTGTTTCCTTTTTGTCCCCGAATTGGTGTTGCTTCCTCCTATCGCCAATTCAACGCTTGACGCACGCGACGAACCAGGCCTCGACAGGCGCCACGATCGTAAACATTCCCATGCGCCGGTCCAGTATGGGATGTCAGCGTTTTAATTGATGCCGCCGAATTAAGAGTGCCAAAAGCCCATTTCGGCACCACATTAACCTGTCTCACTCCGGCAGCAAGGGCTTATCAGGTGTGAGCAATTATTCGCCAAATTACAGCACCAGAGTGCGCCTGAAGGCGATCGTGGTCGTCATCATCATCAGCCACTAGCAGCAGCAGCAGCAGCAGCAAAGCTAGAGGTGCTACCTTCGGAATAGCCGGTCTCTAGGATGGGCTGTATACCTCCGATGGCATCGTTGTGGCCAACCCACTCGAGCCAGCTGACGAAGTACCGAAGCGTGGCCGAATATGGGCATTCCTGAAATTAAGCCTAAATCAATGTCCATCCATTAGCCGGATCTCATGGCAGTGCGTGTCCCATGCAACGGCAGGGAATTAGCGTGTCAGTTATAGTCGTCGCTGCGGACGAGCTCTCCCTCTCGGCTGTCATTTTGCATAGCCGTCATGGCACTTGTCTGCATACACCGCGTGCCGAACGAACCGATGACAAGTGCCGTAGGGTCTTAGAAGATCCTTTGCCCGGCACGGTGCGCTATGATTCGGGTGGGCAGCGAACATTACGTCCTCACTCGTCATTATATGTCTGTCAGTCACCATTTTACCGTAAACGCATCGTGTGGCCACTCGGGGTCATACTCTTCACCATCGCCTAACTCTAGGCGATCCAATCCTCACCAGATATTACAATTGTGCATAATTTATCCCGTGACCCATGAGATGAGGTGTGATGAAACCACCCATTCGTACCGGCACGCAGCGTACGTATTTGCATCCACCGAATTCATCAGCCATCGAATTGCGCTACGATCAATCACGCTCCCTTCTCCGGTCGGGGCGAAATCGGGGCCTTTCGGATTCGACCGCGAGACCGAAAGGAAGCATATTAAGGGCAGCTTGATGGGGAACGGGGGGGCTGCTGCTGCAACCAGTTCATTCAGGGGGGAGGGAGGCGATTATTAAGAAGGGACGAGAAAAAAACGTTACAAAATCAATCTCAAGCATTTGTCGAACGGTCGGTTGGCATCAGTGGTGTTGCTCCTTTTTTTGGCTTCTTTTAAATCTGGTCTTCTGCAGCCTAGTTTGAGCTGTTGAATACGTCCCAAACCCCTGACGTTTCACCCGGTGACCGCCCGCAACCCGTTGGGACGCCCTTGGGAGGTATCGGCGTCTCACGACAACCACAACGGCCACGCATCGGCAGCATTGGCGAAGAACTCGGGCTTCGCCACGCTTCGTTATGCTCAGGATTTATGATCAACGCTGATCACGCGCTATTACGCTCCACCTCGTCTAACCCAACCTCTACCTCGCCGTAACACCCCCTTTTGGGGACAGTGTTTTGGGTGTCAGGAGTGGCCCTTGGTCCCGGTGGTGGTACGGCGTATCTCACGCTTTCGTTCGATGCGTGCTGGGCGCGTATGTTATGAATGACCAGATTTCGGCCGAATGGTTCGGTTCGAGTTTGCCGGATTATGGTGCGCACCATTCTCGATATCGAGCAGCAGATTCGATTGGGTACCAGAATGATACTATCTTTAATCCAATCCATCGAAAAATAGACAAAACAAACAATGCTTTGGCATTTATCCGCTATCCGGTAGATGCAACAAGTACAATTTAAGTCCGAAAGTGTTTATTTAAATACGCCTATTTGTTACAGAAAACTCTTTTTCACAGTTTCAAATAGCTCATCCAAACGAATCAAAATGCATTTAGCGAATGTTTAACATATACTCATAAATATGAGGCCCAGCTCTATCATCTCCATAACAAAACCTCAACGAACTACCATCGTTCACTGTCAACTTAGGCACGACTTTGTCCTTGTGTTTGTTTTCCGTCCACCATTCTGTTCTTGAACCGCGCGTAGAAGTCAATCTTAAGCAGCGTACACATCTTGGCGGCACGAGGAAACCACTTGGTCCCATTTTCGGGTTACTCATTGCGCAGTGACGCACTCACGCGATTGTTTGGTACACTTTTGTTATGCTAACGCCGAAACAAAGGGCGGCCCAAGAGCGACAGGGTGAAGTGAACTGTGGCTCGGCGGATTTAGATCTTCGGGGTCCTCAAGAGGTCGGGATGTTGCGGAAAAACAAAGTTTCACCAGATACAAGGCAGTCTTTGCAGTCAAGCAAACAATGAGCTGCGTCGTAGTCACAATCGGGCGTCTAGTTAGTTGTGACTCTAGTTAGTTCGCCCTGAAAAAGGGTTTCAGCATTTGAATGGTACCTATTGTGCGCGCCAGGTTTTAAAGAGGTAAATGAGATGCAAAATCTACAGTTAGTTACATCTAGAAGCGGTGTTAATAAAACCGTTCCGATTGTGTCTCGACGCATAGGAATGAGGTTTACGCAGACTAGACACTGCTGTTGGGTTTTTTTTATTCAAAACGATTAGCATGTCAAAAAGTTATAGAGTAAAAAGTGAAAATTTAAGTAAAATTTAAGATAACAATGTTTTACTTTCAATTCCTATTAGATTTTTTTATATGATTAAATTTACTCATTTTACATGATCATTTCAAGTTTAAACATCTTTTTTTACACTTGGCAGAATGTTACGTTGCATATAGAATAGAATGCATATCAACAAACAAACTTCTTTCAAAATGGAAATCCTCGGTGACTTGGAAATCAATTTATTATTGTTATAAAATAATAAAAACATTCCGTTACATTAAGAAACCAAGTATTTTTGAATCATGCTTATTCGTAAAGGTAAGAAACCCTCTGGCATGATGACGTAAAATATAATGTTTTAGAAAAAAACAACACCCCAAATAAGAAGATTGGCAAATTTAAGAGTACCAGACTTTGTGTGAAGACTTGACGACATCATATTCACTAATAATTTTTCGCTAACAGCAAAAACACTGTACGATAAAATGTGTGTTGATAATCATCATCTGAAAACTTAGCTTGTTTGTAACTTATCAATTTTTTTTTCTTTTTATAATTCATTTGATTCTATTTTCACTTTATAATTCAAGCATATCGGTACAGCATCTGTTAGAAAGCTCAAACAACATAAATGTTATAATTGGAATCTCATCCGTGAAGGTGACGACTCAACACACCTCGGAGCACATTTTGTCAAGCTTTTGCTAATATGAACCCGAAGCATGAACGTAAACAAAACGGGGTGATCGATCGGCGGTTAGATAGCATTAGATGACGTCCGTACATACACTTGAGCTCGAAAGGTACGAAAGTCTGCCTGTGACTCAATAGGACAGCACAACATGATCGCATACAAAGCGTCCCTAATGAGCGCCGCACCATCCAACCATCCTACGGCGAGCGTACAAGATGCAGACGACGGCAAAATGGAAGGAGCAATGGAGAAATGAGGCACGCAAGGGGAAGAATAAATATGAGAAGAAAAACCCGAGGTGCTGCACCACCTTTTTCTAGCACCACACGCATATGCAGCGCGCCCGGCAGGCATGTCAACAATTTGTAGCATTCATCATCGGCCCGTTTTAGGAATCTCTCGATCGTGTGTAGCGTGCAGTCGGATCGCATCGGGACCGCATTCTCCACCAGCCAATCATACACACATACAACACGGCACGGCACGGAACACCACTACATTACCGCCGATGAGGATCAAAATCAATCAGAGTCTCCCTCTGAGCACGTAAAAACTGGTTGATATGTTTCATAAATGTAAATTGATTATTACGATCACACACGATCGACAGGTTCAAATAAAGACGCTATATCGAATGCGTGATTGCATTGCTTGCTTGTGGCGGTCGGATGAGGAACGGTTGGGGCGGGGGGGCTGGAGATGGATGGATGGATGCAGTGGACACGGTGGGAACGATGAAGCAGGACGCCCGCTCAACTACGGGTCGGGTTGAGGGTTTTTTCAAACCTGGCCGGTCCTACCGTCGGCGTTGGACCCTTCGCACGGGAGAAAGCACCTCGTAGGACCCGACCCTGCCCGGGCTGAGCATACTCGTACGCACGCACGCACACGCACAAAGCGACGGCTAATCACTAAATCTGTTTCAATTTGTCCGTCGTTACGTCACGGCGGAGGTGCAGTTGCCAGCTGCCGCAAACAGCACTGAAACCGACCGGGGCGCAATCATGGCGGCGCAGCGATCCCGGTCAAACTGTTACAATTTAATCGGAGGTCGATCGGGCAACGTTGGGGAACCCGAGCCTGAAGCCAGCGAACAACCAGTGGGGAAGAAACAAACGAAGAGACAACCAAAAAAAAAAATGCAGCATCCTCATAGTCACTGCGCCAGGATGGATCGATCGAGACGGCGCACACCAGCAATGAGAGAAACGACCATAATGGAAACACGACGCACCGCACAACAGGGCGCAAAGGGTCAGCGTACTGCCGAGTCGCGTACCCAAAACAAACGATTCTCGCCGTCACACACCGCGAACACGGTTCGCTGCGCACAAACACAACACACGACACACTGGACCACAGAACGCTGCCAAAAACCGATCGACGGACACGAAATCACCTCAAAGCTGGGCGACAGTTCGATGGCAACTGTCGGACCTTAGCAGCATCCAGCAGCGCCGATCCTCGCGACAGCAGATCGCAAGCTTTCGGTTTTCTCACTCATTTTCTCAGCCTCCCAAAGGTGTTGTCTCCCTTCTGGCCACACAGGGGAGCAGCACGATATTTATCCTCATACGAAGTGCCCTACGAAGTTCTCTCCGAAAGCTCCCCTCCTTGTGCTGCGATCAATTTTCGACGCTCTCGCGATCCGCGTGTCCGTTTGTTTTGTTGTCATTGCGCTTGTATCTTCGTAGGACCTTCACGGAAAGACAGAGATCAATCTTCAAAAATATACCGACATACCCAAATTGTTTATTCTTCATGCGAGGAAAAGCAAAACAAACAAAAAGCCCTTCTTAAACTATGATCCCGACGAAATACACAGTTCTTGTGCGCATGGTATGCATTGCGCATTGCCGTTGACAAACATGAACCGAGCAAAATTAAAACCAAATAAATAAAATAAACCATCCCAGGTCGGCGGTTCGTAAGTAGCCCCAGACGGTGGCCAAGGATAATAAATATCGCACGATCTGCGATCGACATCGAAAGTGCAAAACTAGCACGGCCATGCGCCAAAGGGCGAACCGAAATAAACAACAACGAAAAAATCGTTTAGCATGATCGAGTTAATTTGATTAATCAAGCTCATTAATGTTGGCAGTCACTTTCGGGAGTTTCATTAGCCGAAAGATTAATTGTCTCAGCCCGAGCATTAAACCGTGCCATGTTCGCAATCGACTCCAGTGAGTGAAGGAGAGGTTCCAAATCCATTTGGCAGGAAAGAAAAATACCAACCTGGGTACCATTGATTAAAGAAACACTGGAGATACTCTGGCTTCGTCAACTATTTGGTTTAGATTTCTTATATCCCCAATTTCTTACCGTAATTCGTGACAGATTGAAAATATTTCCCGCTTGGAGGTTCGCACTCAGTCAAATCATGTTCTGCGAACCTGTTTAGTACATCCACGATCCATTTATCATTTTTTAACACAACCCAAGGCACAGGAATATGCAAATACACAACCAATGCCAGGAA
This sequence comes from Anopheles sinensis, assembly GCA_000441895.2. Taxonomy (NCBI): domain Eukaryota; kingdom Metazoa; phylum Arthropoda; class Insecta; order Diptera; family Culicidae; genus Anopheles; species Anopheles sinensis. Next base: position 39,314 of record KE525366.1, on the reverse strand, counting down.
ACTTAAGTTATTCGTAAAGCACTATGTGAACGATTTCCTTTATCGATCTACTTGAGAGTTTTTATTCGTTTGATTTGCTCACAGTGACCCATTTTTTCAACAGTACCGTACATTGTGACGATCATCTTAGCAAAACTTGTCAGACACCATCATCTACACAGGTCGCCATCTGATCATGGTTGTCATATCACGCAAACCTAAATTTGTATAAATTTTGCATTACGACCCTTCAATCACATTCAACCGAAACCTTACTTACGGTTCACACACACGTATAGCTTTTCTCCGACCCTTGATGAGTTTTTGTCTTCTCACGTACAAAAGACTTCAATGCCCGAGACGCGTAACACAAGCAACGAACCTTTTGATTGTGACTGTCCGTTGTAATTACCTGAAAGAAAAATGTTTAAAAAAGTTCAAGAAAGTTGTTCAATCTATACTTTATTCAGCAATCAATACAAGCTGTGCAGAAAATGGGGCAGGAACAGTTGGACAAACGAAAAGTTGCGATCCATTTTGCAGTGTCAATATTATGAAATTTCATACACGTAGTTTTCCTAAACTATTCCAAAAAAAATATTAAAAATGTTTTTCTGCGTTTATAAAATTTGTCCATCACGAGATTTTAGATTTTCTTTTGTTATGATTGAAATTTTTCAATCGAAAGCTCCATTCAACTCCTTAAAGTATGCAATTTTCTTGTCCCTCGTCTTGAAGTCGTTTTGAAGACAGTACGTTTAAAAAAATTTCTCAAACCGTTAACCCGACGGTGCCTCAACATGAATTGTATTTTTATTTTATCTTTACGATTATTCTGTAATGCATATTCATCGAATATGTATTTTTATAATTTATATTTTCAGATTTGTAACCCTTTTCGTAACAGATTTTGCAGTGACATCATGGCCAACTTCATTTAGCTTTGAAGTAAATAAACTTGGAACACCACCGTTAACATTATTCTAGTTAATTGTCATAAATCAAAAAATTGCAATTTCTGTGCTGTGTCAGAAACACATTATGTTATTCAAACCTGCATCATCAAAAGTTTATGAGCATACTAAAGATTATGGACGTTATATTATAGTTTGGTAAATATTGAAAAAAGGAAACTGTAAACATAAGGCAGTGTCTTTCCCAAACAAATTTGATTGAACTCCACGGCGATTGAATTCCAGAATGTTTTCGTTTCTAGGCATTTTTGTTTTCATTTTACCACTAGGAATGTTAAAAAAGAAAAAAAGGCAATTATGGATTTATGTTTAAGATTACGTCTAGTGAGCGTTGGTCTGTATCACATGACTTCATTGGCTAAGTATTAAATAAAAG
>KE525366.1:27611-37965 GCA_000441895.2 Anopheles sinensis | reverse complement strand
GTTTAGTACATCCACGATCCATTATCATTTTTACCACAACCCAAGGCACAGGAATATGCAAATACACAACCAATGCCAGAAAACTTAACTTATTCGTAAAACACTATGTGAACGATTTCCTTTATCGATCTACTTGAGAGTTTTTATTCGTTTGATTTGCTCACAGTGACCCATTTTTTCAACGGTACCGTACATTGTGACGATCATCTTAGCAAAACTTGTCAGACACCATCATCTACACAGGACGTCATCTGATCATGGTTGTCATATCACGCAAACCTAAATTTGTATAAATTTTGCATTACGACCCTTCAATCACATTCAACCGAAACCTTACTTACGGTTCACACGCACGTATAGCTTTTCTCCGACCCTTGATGAGTCAGCTTTTTGTCTTCTCACGTACAAAAGACTTCAATGCCCGAGAAGCGTAACACAAGCCACGAACCTTTTGATTGTGACTGTCCGTTGTAATTACCTGCAAGAAAAATGTTTAAAAAAGTTTAAGAAAGTGGTTCAATCGATACTTTTTTCAGAAATCAATGCACGTTGTGTAGAAAATGGGGCAAGAATGGTTGGACAAACTAAAAGTTGCGATCCATTTTGCATTGTTAAGAAATTTCATACACGCAGTTTTCCTAAACTATTCCAAAAAAATATTAAATATGTTTTTCTGCGTTTATAAAATTTGTCCATCACGAGATTTTAGTTTTATTTTGTTATGATTGAAATTTTTCAATCGAAAGCTCCATTCAACTCCTTAAAGTATGCAATTTTCATGTCCCTCGTTTTGAAGTCGTTTTTGAAGACAGTACGTTAAAAAAATATCTCAAACCGTTAACCCGACGGTGCCTCGGCATGAAATGTATTTTAGTTTATCTGTATATGTATTTTTATAATTTATTTTTTTAGATTTGAAACATTGATGACACTTTTTTTACAGATTTTCAGTGCATCCCGACGAAATACACAGTTCTTGTGCGCATGGAATTAGCATTACCATTGACAAACATGAACCGAGCAATTGAAACTAAATATATATAATAAACCTTCCCCGGTCGGCAACCCGTAAGTAGCCCCAGATGATGATCAAGGATAAAAAATATTTCACGATGTACAATCGACATCGAAAGTGCAAAACTATCACGGCCATGTGCCAACTTTACTTAGTTTTGATTTCAATAAAACCACCGGTAACATCATTCGAGTAAATTTTCATAATTCAAAATATTACCAAATCTGTGCTGTGTCTGAAAAACAATACGTTATTTAAACCTGCATCGTCAAAAGTTTTTGTGAGTACCAAATTTTATGAATTTTATATTACAGTTTGGTAAATATTGAAAGAAGAAAACTGCAAACTCATCATCATCATTCAAACATAAGGCACTGTCTTTCCCAAACAAATTTCACTGATTGCCACTGCGATTGACTTCTAGAATTTTTTCGTTTCTAGACATTGTTGTTTCCATTTTACCACTAGGAATGCTAAAAAAGAAAAAAAGGCAATTATGGATTTATGTTTTAGATTACGCCTAGTGAGCGTTCAATATCACATGACTTCACTGGCTAAGTACGAAATAGAAGAAAAATATTTTACCTTCTGTTTGACCCAGTTCAACTGTCAATTCCAGCCAACATGACGAAAGACGTTATCTGTTTGGGGTTCAAATCATGTTTGAGCTATATATTCGAGCGGTTCACTAAGTTTCATTAACCTTTGAAGTAATAAAACCGCGAGCCATCTTCTTTCCAGTCCAACAAATGAAGTCAATCATTGCAATGCTGACGTCAATATCCAACAGGAGTGAATCCCTAAAACAAATTATCGGTCAGTTCGACCAAATCTAATTTTATAATCTCTACGGGGTTCTTCAGTGTTTTGCTCGTTTTGCGTCATCACCGTTTTGCTTTCTCCTTTTCCATTCGTACCCTTTCTTTGCTCCAAAAGAAAGGCTCAAAATCATCGATTATGCACGACACGATTGACTAGAAAGTCCAACAGTTTGTTGACCACCAATGCCAATTGCTATCCCCATGTAATGAACTGATTGCAATCTTTGTTATTGTTACAACCCTATGTTCATGTTTAATGATTTCGAATTTTCCTATCATTTTAGCCAGTCTTGGGCAAGAATGTATCTGTCAATACTCGCCTCGTAATTAGACGCTGACATGTATGGCCGGTACGCACACCATCGTTTCTTTCGCAATGATTCCTAGTCAAACTGGCACAGATAACGCGCCGGGTAGTGATAAAAACGGGAGAAAAAATTAGCTGATAACGTCGCCAAAAATGGGCAGAAACGGGAACGTTGTCAGAGGAGAGGTACCGTGTGCGTGATTGTAAACCAAGCACCAAGCGGCTTCCAGGAGCTGCCTCTGGGGTGTACAATGTAACGCGAGTCAACATGCCGGTCACACCGAGCCTGGAACCTGTCCGTTTTATCGCACACCGTAACAAATGAGCTGCCCAGCCGAGTGGCTAATGCGCTGCAAGTTTCGAACCAAAACAACCTTACTACCGGCTCTATTTAAAGCGTGATAACAACAAGCATCTTTAGGCAAACATGTTTGCTCGAGTTCTTCACTAGGGATTGGTTGTGTTCCCACTGTCCAAAATTATGGATTCTAGAGCGACAGAATAATTCTTCCGTTGCTGTCATTGGGCGTGTCAATTGAATAAGAGAACGCTGTCATTGTGCCGGTTCTTTCGTATGTTACCTCGGGTGTTCTGCGACTTCATCGCCCATTGAGGACATTCCCATCCGCTTACAAGTTTCTGCCAATCGGGTCGATTGCGCCGAGCCCACAAACTCAGAGTACCGAAGCCCCTACCTACCGTTACAGTCTTCACTGTACGCGCCGGTCATTAAGTTGTTGCGCTACGATAAAGGCCCCTTAAGTCCCCCATCTTCACGTGGCCTTCCAGCGGCTCCGGCTTCCAGAGGCCCCAATCAAACACCACTTGATGGACCGAATTCGAAGCCCCGCGTTGTGTGCAGCCCATCGTAAACCAGTGCGACCATTGACGTCATTCCACGGACCGAACCACCAGCTCAAGCACCAGCGTCGGCTATGAAGACGGCGGTTTGCCGGCCGACGTACGCATGGATGCTGGTGGCGGTGTAACTGACGGACATTCCCCCGGAGAGTGGTCGACGATCGAAAGAAGTGAACTGCTCGGCGGTGGGTTTTATATCGCCGATGCCTGAAGCCCGCCACGATGCTTGGGCTTCTCACTTTCGATACAAACAATTAGCTGCATGGCCAGACTCTCGTGCACGAAATCTTGTCTGGCTGTGGGGTTCGTTTTTTCATACTCCACTGAAAAATAACTTCCCGACGCCGACGTATGGGAACGAACTTAATGCTGGCAAGAAAACATACCGCCCTGAAACCACCTTCGGTCGGCGGGGTTTCAATGTGCACTACACGGGAGCCCGGGGTCACGGCGTGGAAGTCCATTTGCTTCCTGTTTTGTGCACGTTTGTCTCTTGTCTAAACATTATGACTCGGCAGATTTTTGTGCGTGTGTGTGTGTTTGTGTTGATCTCAGTCGGTCTTTTAGGCGGCACATTAGCATAGACCAACTTCGCTGTGGAGCAAGTGTAGGACGGGACTTACGAGACCATCGACGAGCCGAGTGCACTTCAAATGGAACACAGGCCCACCGTATACAACACAATGTAAACCTGGGCAGTACAAACGCACCGGCAAGCTGAAATGTAACTTCCGACGTGCACAGAAGGTGGAAGAAGACGTTCGGCGTGGGAATCTTGCGTTGATGTAAGTGGAAAAAACCGAAGCATACCAGCCATTTCATTTTATTACAACCTGATAAGGTGATGATGAGGAAATACTAGAATATAATTCTGCGCTGGGGCTTAACGTCACTGTTTGCTATTAGTTTGGTTATCAAACCATCATGTCGTAAAGCAGTGATTCTCAACCACTAGGAATTTGATATTGTGTCACAAAATCAAAGTAAAGATCAACAACTCCACAAGACTAGATTTTAAACTTCGTTTGAAAAATAAAATATGTTAGGGTAACTGTACCAATAGTGGCGCACTTAGTCGTATTACTAACAATTTGATGCCTTTTTCAAGTGTCTATTACAGAATAGTTAACAAATTTATACCAATTATGATCTTAACACCATTATTCTTAAGAAAAACATCTATTTTTACAGTTTATCATGTAAAATACTCGAAAAAAAGCGTATTTTTCTTCCCAGCTAGTTGTTCCTGTAATGGTGGTATGGTTCCTATAGTGGTGGTATCATGTTCCTATAGTGGTGGTAGTACTTGGCAAACTTAGAAAATACTGAATAAATTTTTACTGTAATTTATTTTTGAAGCATATTTCAGACAGAAAGGCCAAATAACTCAGACCAATGCATTGTCTTGGCCATAGACCAACGCATTCCGTCATATAGACCCATGCTTTTTGCGGAGATTTATCGCCTTAAGGAAATCATAGCACTCTTGATAAATTCTTAAGGAATCCAGCATTTTGGTACAACCTGTTTGGAAAATATGAATTTTAGAGCTATCATATATTACGGAGTGGCAAGGCTTATCTTTTAAACACTCCGTAAAAGGGCAAGGAACATTTCATACTAGTACAAATAACGCTACCGTATTTATTTCTTTGTAAAGCTAGGATTTTATTCCACTACCTCCACTATTGGTGTAGCACCACTATAAGAGCACTAACCCTAGTTGATTACTATTTGCTATTCATTTTCAAGCACGTCAATAAACTATTTATGCTAATACATTTATGTTGGGAATGATGCTTCAACACGTGATTATTTGTGTCCATGTATCCTTTGGTAAGCTTTAAAACTAGTAAATTTTCACGATAAAAATCAAATTGAGCAAATCCTTATGTACTTTAGACTCCCGCACATAACATTGGTTCAAATATCATTATAATAAGAAAACATGCCATTTCTGCTTCAGAAGAACAATACTGAAACAATACCCATTCATATGATATGATAATGGTATAATGATAAAAAAGCTTTGTACTCAATTGAATAAATTGTACAGAAGTTAATCATACATTTCTTGACTTAAACACATAATGTCATGACAATGAATAAAATTTTCATAAATTCCCATTCTATGGAAAGGATTGAGAATCTCTGGCTTATAGTTAGCAAGATGCAAGTGATGCACCGTACTTATAACTAAAACTCACCGGAAAATGTTTTAAAAAATTGAAAGAAGATAAAATACGTCTCGATTGTATCCTTTTATTTGTAGAAATTCGAATGGTTGATTTAATTTATCTGCGATTGAAACACATCGTACAAACCTCAGCCAGAATCGCAAGTTACTTACACCATTTAGCTGATGTGATCAGCTACACCACTCTACGGTGTCAAAGTTTGGGAAACTAAACCAGAAGTAGCCGCCAGGGCTCTTCCGATGGTGTGATGTCACGAACGAGGCCCATTTCCAAACAAAGCCGCTTCCTCCGGAACGACCCGTTTAATTGACATAAATATTCCACCTCCCGGCATCAACCGTGCGCCAACCCACGGTTTGCCGTATTTCTGTTTACCTCGCGGCCCATGACGTCAATTGGCGGACGGCGACATGGCCCGTCGATTTACTGATTAGGTAGCCCATCACGGGAACACGGGAAACTGCACGATAGGGGAAGCAACGCGTACCGAGGTGAAATAAAAACGAACCGATACGTCGTAGTGAGTGAGTGAACGAAAAAAACAGAGAGTAAAATGATCGACCGCATAATCAGTGGAGTGGTCGCTACGCCTCGATCGAGCCCTGATTTCCCCCCCGGCCCGGGACACCCTCCCGTTGCTCCGGAAATCCCGAGCGGTTCGTTCGGTACGTAAAAGGGACGCCGCTTATCGCGGCACGGTCAGCTGACGGTGCAGGTTACGAGGTTGTTGTTTGAGTTTATTATTCAGTTAAAAATAGTTCGTACAAATCTACACGTGTCTCCACCGGCGGACGTCCAGAGATCTAGGGGAAGCGCAACTTACAAACTAAGCACCTACGCCAGCCGGTCCTGGCATGCGTTCGTCTTCGTGTGACTAACCTTCTTTTTGCTGCAGATTCGCACGTCCGCGTCCTCCGGGGCGGGCGCTTTCTGCTCCGGAACGTTGGAGTCTCCCACATTCGGTGGAACCGAGCTTGGCGTTCCGGCTACTGCTCCTGCCGCCGGTAGAGCGAGGTTGGCAAGCTTGGCCCGGACGACGGAGTAGCCCTCGTCCTCATCACAGCTGACGGTGGAGCAGGTGGAACAGTCGGACACCTTGCGTTCCGGCGTCCGGAGGCCACACTGGTACTCGCAACCCTCGAGGGCGCTGATGGACGAACCGCAGTAGTTCAGGTTGCTGCAGGACGAGGCCGCACTGATGTCGGACTCACAGTCGGCCGAGCCGCGGCGTAGCCGATGTCGCCGGAAGTACTCGATCTCCTCCAGCGTGATGCCGCACATCGTGTCGTCCGAGTAGTCCGAAACGACGACCGACGGTGTGCGAACGTAGCGGACGCCATCACCCGTTTCGCTGATGTAACTTTGGGCGGACTCGCGCCTCGAAACCGAGGTACTCGATGGGCAGCCGAGCTGCTGGTGCTGTTCCGAGCTGCCATCGCCCGCTAGGGGAAGTTCTATCACCTGAGCCTCCAGAATCATCTTGCTACGCACCACCGTAGGGCAGTGTTCCGAACCTCCGGAGGGCGTTGTCAGACTGGGTAGAGTTGTTGGCTCTGGAACGGGCAGAAGAGCCGATCGAAGCGGGATATCGGACACCCCAAGTGTCAACCGGCGTACCTTGCCCACGCTCGCGATCATCTGTTGTTGCTCCTGCTGACTGAGATCATCGTCCAGCCCCAGCGCGGAGTCCGAGCTTGCCGAGCGGGTTACCTTGTCGCGGTTCTTCATGGTTTCGGTGAAATCCTGGTCTCCAGAGACAGCGATCTGTTCGTTGCTCCGATCCTGATGTACGAGCGCCTGTAAACGATCCTCTTCGTCGCTTGATCCGTAGGGACTTAGCTGAGTGCTGCTTCGCCAACCTTCATCCGATTGTGCGTCCGGGCTGGGGTTTTCCGTACGTTCCACCTCGTCGATGGGTAATACCGGACTGGCGTGCTTGGTGTCACTCTCCAACTCTGTACCCAACGGAACCGTCTTCGTCTTCGTCGTTGTCGTCGTCGTCGTCGTCGTCGTCGTCGTCGATGGTAACGACTCCAGCGATACTGACGCAGGTAGTGCGCGCTCCTCGCGTATGTCACCTTGTTGAAGCTCCGCGAGACCGTCCACCCGCGACCCGCCCTTATCTAATCGACTTTTATCGCCATCCCTCACAATACTGCTCATAAATCTTTGCACTTCAGCCTCCTTCTGGCGGATGATATTTGCGTACAGTTCGATCAGTCGCTCGACGCACGGAAAGCGGATCACTTCCGCAGGGCCACCCAAAGTTCCCACAGTGCTTCGAGTGGAATTTTCCTCCGGACATTCGCCCACCCTGTTTGCCTTCCGAAGGTCCGGCCGCAGCAACGCACTGGCATCGTCGAACATTAACGCATCGCCAAGACAAAGGCGACTGTAGACGACCGTCTTGCGCTGCCTCCTTCGGGCCCTATGTACACTTGCATCCATTTCTGGCATTTCCCCGGAACGTTCGTCCAACGCTCGGCCACCCGTCCCGCCACCGCCTATACCGTTCGGGTGCGTCTTATCGGAACATTCGTTACGGTTGCCACTCGGCCCTTGCCGGAACCCGTCAACTAGGGCTCCCCCGCCGTGGGCCGCTCCACGAGCGATGCGACAACCGCTGATAAGAGCACTATCGCTATCTCGACAACTGTTTGCTGTCACTTTGACGTCAGCAGTGCCGTCGGTGCTGGTGCATTCAAACTTTCCAATGAGGCCGCACACTACGGTACCGCCGGTCCGGGTCGATCCCACCGCCGCTTGCGGAGGCCTTGAGGGGGTTTCACCTGACGTTGCACTTGCCGCGGCCGTTGGTGGCGCGATGGCGGATGATGTCGAGTTGGGCGGCCAAAGTGTTGATCGTGGGCACCTGTTGGCCATTGCCAGCCTTAGGGGACTTAAGGGTGTGCTGCTCGGGGGCGCCTATCAGTTGCTATGACGAACGCGCGACTCATCCTTGTCACCAGTTTCGGTGAACTTTAGTCACTTCCTTTTTCTCACTTAGGCCGCCGCTGAAGGGTACGAGCCACCTTGCACGAGCTCATTGCCTTTCGATTAGTCAACAACAGGAACCGAAATCTGCGGAAAAAAGACATACGGAAATCGTGTCAGAAGAGGGCTTGCCATTATGAAACTGGAAAGCAGATAATCAACCCAAGCATTGGAGTATGTTGGCAAAGATGTTTTCAGCTTCAAGTGGTTTTTTTTACTTTTCTACTCACAATTTCTCCGATATCTTTTCAAGATATTCACACGATAACAATTATGTGTCGTTCTGGGAATTGTACGTATTGATCCCTGACCAAGAAACCCAAAACAATTCAAAGTAAACCTGACTATATGCAACATGTATCAAACAATAACAATTTTCTTTATGAGTTTTCACTTTTTAATAAGCATAATATTTTCGTAAGCATAATTTAACGGATATTTCGTCATAATCGATTAACAAATTATTGATAGGTTTCTTTTCAATGTTATCATAATCCAATATGAATTAGTTTTCAAGTAAAATAAAAAGAAAGTAAAACGTGAAAACGAATTGCACATCTCTCCATTACACATCCACGTAAAATAAAAAAAGAAGGAAAATTTATTTCAGGAATACGAATTGTACATCTCTCCATTACACATCCATTATTTGGTTTCAGGTAAATATTGTCAATCAGACTGTGTAACATTGAATCGAAAAAATCTAAAAGTGGTTTCAATGTTTTGTACCGAATGTCTTTATGAAATCATATTTTTATCGCATAATTAAAACTTCACGTAGAAAGAATAAATAAGTGAATAAAAATGGATATGTGTGGTTATTCAAGCAAAATTAAATCGTAATTGTATGAGGGTTTTAATACATAGCATGATATTTAGGAAGTTTAAAATAAAAAAAAGTCCCCATTAAGATAAATCTGTTGCATAAACTTTAAAAGAAAAATGACGTTGGGCAAATTTCTTTTCCTCGCTTTAAAGCCTCTTTGAGAAGAGATTTCGTCAATTTACTATTCTTCTAATTTGTTTGCAATATCAAAAGAGTGCATGATATGCCAAACCCAGTGCACCGTTACTTTCTAGCGTTGAAAAAGAAAATTCGTTTAACTTGCTTCCGAACTATGTTTTTACACTTCTCCAAATTCATTTCCGTTACCGTTTTTTACGCCCCATACTAGCGTCTTGGATCTAACGGCACAACATCTACGACTAACGGGTTTACGGAGCACAGTTTAATCCGAGACGAGCACTCTCTCCACCCAAGATGTGCTACACGGCTGACGAAGCCACGTACAACGTGTAAGTCCCAGCTGTTTTCCAGGTTCCCAGCCGGCGATCAAGACAGTTTTCAGTGTTTTTCTCGTCTCTTTTATTTTTCTTGCTTTATTCAAAGCGATACAGCGGGGAAAAAAAAGCCACGGTTTTCCCCTGATCGCTCTTATCTGGTTTCATATTTCCAGGTCGCGTTGTATTCTCTCGTCAACAGCTTTGTCCACACTTTGGAGACCGCTGTCGCGACTACTTCAATTTCTCGGGATCTCCCGCCCCAACCGCGCTACAGAGCGGCACTCAGAGAATGAGTACCAGACTCCGCGAAACGGACAAATCAAACTCGCGGCGGTAAGTCTGGCGATGCTGATGCACGAAGCAACATCTTGGGGACCGGCATGGTTTCCGTGGCTGCAGCACACTATGTTCGAAGGGAAACGGGTGGCTAAGTGCGTGTATCCAATAGAGGAGAGATCTTACACATGCGCTTAGGCCGCGTGGCATTGCGAGGATTGAGCATTGAGATTTAACTCACGAAAAAAAGGAAAACTAACAAAACGAAACCACGCTAACAGCAGCACCACCATCGCAGCTCCAAGCAAACGGCGGTGGCAAAATCCACGATCATGTGTACACCGATCTAGGTCAATGTTTTGCACCGATGGCTTTCGTACGTGGTTCCAACAATAACGAAAATGGTCAGCCTCTACGAGCCGGACGAGTGGCAGCAGCGGAGAGGTGTTAAATATTTCTCCCAAAATCAATTAACTGCTTCAATACAAAGAGTTTTGGTAGAATAGGTTGAAGGTCATCCAACGAATCTTCGAAAAAGTTTAAAAAATGTGAAAATTCCTCTAAATGGATTTACGACCTGCAACATTACGTACAACCA
>KE525365.1:48195-74273 GCA_000441895.2 Anopheles sinensis | reverse complement strand
GATTCTGTTTATTTCCAGTCTAGTTTACTTGTTACCTGATCTTCTCCTCTCTTTCGGTCTCTCTATCCGTTCGATCGAGATTGAGTTGCGTGCACTCGGTTGAGCTTTTGGACCGCGGTTTCTTTTCAGGTTCCCGGTGAGCAGCGTTTCGGTAAGTACTTTTATGGAGCTCCACGAACACGCGAAATGGACAACATGGGCTCCCGGTAGCGGTTGGATTTGAATGGAGCACTGTACCTAGTTTTGTTTTTGCCTGTTTTGTGCGACAAAGTAGAAAGTCCAACTCAATCCGGAAACGGATCGTAGCGGGAGAGCGTAGCTAATTAATTATTTTACATGCAAGCTCACACTTGAGGGAGGGGGACAGGGGTTGTGCAGGGTAGCGGTGTACACGATCGTAACACTTTGTTTCGTCCGGTGGTTCCTTATTCTGTCCTCAATTCTGTTCAACCTTCAACGGATTCCGATGATAAATCAGTTTTGGCGTGGCGCGTGAAGTAATTGTACTTAATTAAAAATGCAACCCCTGCACACCAACTAACCTCCCTTGAGTCGGTCCCTTGGAGGTTCTAAACGGTGTCCATGTTCCTACCAGAACTGGATCACCGTGAGATAAACGTGCCAGGACGCTGGCAAGGACATTTACTAGGTGCGAGTGCAAACAAGTGATTGGATCATGCTACTGGCGAGAAGTAGAACACCCTCGGGCGGCTCGGATGGTTCCGGGGTATACAGGTTCTCAGCGGGTTACTATGGTAAGACGCTGACAGTTGAGCTCGTACAGTGTGCCATTCTCGACCGTGCCACGATCACATTGATCACGATCCGCACGGCAGCATCCAAGCAGCCTCAGTAGGTCCCGGTTTACTGGCACCAGGGTGTGGTCACCCGGTGCGCCCCGAGTGCTTTTCAAATGTACCGGGCGCACTTCCACTCGAATGGTAGCGGCATAAAACGGAGCTGGCAAACACGAGTGCCTGCAACAACGAACTAAGTCCGTTCCCTTGAGCTAGAAATAGAGACCGCACCCGGACAAGACAAGACAAGATACTCGGACGAGGGCGGGGGACACCTTCGGGGCGTATCCGATATAGATTCTGGTGCATGATCGCGCGCCGGGTCGAGGCCAACCCAAGGGGGCCGCCTTAACACGACGGAAAAGAAAAAGGCTGCCAAGACACGGGCCGAGCGAGTGACGACATGGTCCACGGTGAGTCAGGGCTCCCTAACCTATGTCGGTTTATTGCAGTGGCGCACGGTTTCGAAAGTAAACACATACACCACCAGCTCTCTCTCTCTCTCTAGCCCTCTTGTGGAACCGGGTTGATACGTAATAATTAACGGAATGTTTATCGATCTATCGAGTCCGGGGTTGAGGCCAAGACGCTGACGCCGCCGGGGAAACACCTAAACCCTCGGAGGGATACTCGTGATCGCTGGCAGCGCTTGTGCCATTGAGTTTCACGATCATCTCTGATAGGCAGCTAGGTTTCGTTGCAGTTTTCATCCCCTTTCGCTTAAAAGGAGCACACCAGTATGCGCTCGGCTAATCGAATAATCGATCGTAATCGTAATCGCACTCAGGATATGCGCATAAAGTACGCATAAATTTGTCCTCCGCGCTGAAGACTAACGTTAATATTTCGTTTCCTTTCCCCAACATAATGGTGGTGGAAAGGAGAGAGAGAGAGAGAACATATTTACGTCGATCCGTTTGGAGTTTTATGCTTTCGCGGGGGGCGCCACAGCAAAACAACAGGCCACTATCAGTCGTCCTTGATCGGGATTAATTTACCCAACCACGAAACGACGAACCGACCGGGCTTGGTCAACAAGTATCGGACTTGCATCGGGACTTTCTTCTTAATGTTTTATTTATGCGATTAAAAACGGGCGCAACGGGGAGATTAACATACTCGATTGGCCATTTCGTGCTGATAGCGCACTGGCGATAAGCGTCTCTCTCTATCCTTCGCGGAGTGGTGAAGGAAAGCGTTTGGATGATAAAAGATCGTCGAACGAACGGCTTGGGAGTGTGGACACAACCCAACTGCAGATGCAGCCATCGCGCAGGGGATGTTAGGCGTGGTGTTTGCATGCTTTGGTTTCGTTTGTCGAACATCGATCGGGTTCGATGGTAGGTTTCCCTATCGCAAATTGATATCCTCTTCGGTGTAGCGTGAGGTAGAAGATATGCAGGCCCGGGAGCACACCGTACAGCGATCGAGCATGTTTTGATTTTTTCACCCGATATCCGCGATCGTACAAGTTTATTCCGCGCGCAACGGTTTTTTTCAATTTAATCTGGCGGTGGATCTCCGGAGTGGAAGATTGTGTAATTGAAGATGATAGTAAAATGATTCTACAGAAGGGTGGATCAATTAAACGGAGAGTTCGCCCTGCTATCTAGCGTTTTGTTAATCGTTCGCAGAATTTAATCAGCGTGTTTTAGAAGTAGCTCATCGCGCAGTGAGTTTAGCAAGATAAGTAGATAGAAATTCTTCGTTACTTAGCACCGAGAGAAATTATTTTACAGTAGCAACACATGGTAAGAAATGAGAATGCATAAATATCTATTATAAATTCAAAATAAAAATTATTCTATTTTTTCAAAGAGTTTAAAATGAATTAGTATATTCTAGCACTATAAAATTTTTGAGCCTATACATAGCAGAGACTGGGTTTTGTTTTAAGAAGATACACGTCTTTCAAGATCGGTTCACAGGTTGGAGTAAAATTAATCTTTACCCTGACTTTGCTGTTCAATTGGTGAAAATAAAAAATAAAGATCATTAAAACCGACTTCGCTCGAAGTTCGAAATAGCACACATGTACCACCCTTATGCTTCCTTTCTATCGATGCGTTTCCGCAATGCGTCGCTCGAACGCAACATTGACTATCTTTTTGCTGCTCCTTCCATATTTCCGAGCCCATTAGTAAGATTTGTGTGCCCGTGTTGAGCGGTTTTGTTTTTCGATGGCTTCTTCTTTCGGTTTCTTTTTCTTTTTTGTTGCCACCGCAGCAACGTCTCCGTTTTGTCCGTGTCGCGGCGAGCGCAGCGAGAGTGAATTGATTAAATTGGTCTTAATTAGTGAATACCAGGCATATTTTATGCAATTCCACTCCAGTGGAGTTTCCATTCTACTCTCACTCGTTCGTACCTATCTCGCATTTTTTATCATTTTTGCAAATACATGTACACGCCACTGGATACACGCCAACCATCCTACCAATGTGTGTGTGTGTGTATGTTGGCCGGTAGCGTAAAAGTTATGTTGCATCGATAAAGTGCAAGGTTCCTCGCTTACGCCACCGTTGGCATCGTTCGTGTTCGGTGGTTCGCTGGAACGATGCAAATCCTTGCCAGTGGTGTCTTTCTTCCATCTCTCTCTCTCTCCCTCTCTCATTCTAGCACAAACTTCTTTCCGGACGATGATACTTCATCCCCGCGGCGGTGGTAACTGTGTGTCAGTGTGTGCGACGCGTGAAAAAGAATGCAAACACGATCGGTGCGCATGCTGCCACTTGTGTTTCCTGCCTGTTTCTTCCGCAGTTTCGCGTCTTGTGGGTGAGTGTAGCAGAAGCAGGATGAGGAGTAAGAGGAGGAGGTTCCTTCTTTCCGCGTGTTTAATGCCCGTTTTCTAGATTAAGATTAATTTTCGCCCCGGACTTTTCGTCCACCGTAAAGAAGTCTTCGGATTCGCGCACGCAGATTTGGGATTGCCTTTTTTGTTCTCCCCCCTTTTTCTGCTCCACCCACCCCCATCAAGGTTTGGGTGGGCGTTGTGCAGTGGTGCCTTATTTTATCTGCGATACAGCGGAACGCAGCATTTCCCTGGAGCATTTGCTGACACATAGTGCAACCGAACCAATTAAAGGAAACTCCTCGCGGTTGGTGTGTGTGTGGGGTTGTACTCGATTACCCTCGCATGGTTTCCCTCATCGGGTAGGGAAGTCTGTGGCGTTTGGCTTAAGAGATTGATGACAGGGGGTGTTAATGAGCAGGGAACTATCGAGAGGAAAGGCCCTCCGATGGTTGTGCTCGGGGTCTGCGAGTGGAATAAATTTATTTTAATTAATGCAAATTTTTCGCCTCGCCGATCGCGGGACGAGGGAGGAATCCGTTGGGACCATGTTTTGATTAAGAAAACATTCTTCGCCGCGCAACGCATCGCAACGCGCGCGGTTCCGATTGTTTCGAAACAAAAAAAAGGCGAAAATTGGCGAATACCCTTTTGCCGAGCAGGACCATGTCATCATGTGGCTCTTTGGGTTTGGGATTATTTTTGATCTTTTTTTTCCCCGACCGACGGTTGCCAACGCAAAACAAAAAACTTCACCAAGTAAGATTCTTCGTAGGAAGGCGATTTATTTTGTCCTCACGTCTTCGTCCGGGTCTAGTGTTTTTGGACGTTGCTGTTGTTGAGTGTCTACAAGCCGAGTGCGGCATCTTTGCGACTGATCGATATTTCTTCCAACCTCGCAAAAACCAAATGGGGACCCATGTTACAATTTTGGGACGCTTAATTGGGCGGCGTTCTTCAAGTGTCCGGTTGACCCATTTGGTGGTCATTTCGAGACGCGTTGGACTTTCCTCTCTCCCTCTCGCTGCTCCTTCCAGCCCTTCGTTTTCCACCGTTCGATGTGCGGAAAAATAAAATTAAGAAAAATCAATTCGCAAACCGATCCCCGTTCGATATTGCTCATGTCTTTGACGATTGCTTTTCTTTTTCTTCTCCCGACTTCCCTGAGAAATGTCGTCCCCGAAACACAAACGGAAGCCTTTGGAGGACAACAAAGAAAAAGTCCCATCGGTTTTCGGCTGCACCAGGGTGGCATTTCGGGTTGATGAAGGCCGGACAAACTTCCCGCTGGGAGGGAAATTGAATCAATGGCCCCATTTCGGTAGCAGTCACTCGCAAACCCTGTCCAAATCGGATCGGTTTACATGCGTTCCGGTACAAGCATCATCGGGAATGGACCGGTTAACTTGTGTTATATATTTTTTTATAGTGTCCAAAATATCTGGTAAATTATGAACAGCGAAAAGGCGGCCGGGCGATAATGTTTTCGCATGTTTGTGCATTGAATAACGATGCCGGGGACGCCGAAGGTCACACCGATCGTTTCGCTGTCAGCTGCTTTTTGGCAACATTTGAATAATGCAAAGTGACGACTTTCCGCTGCCTTTATGTGAGTGTGTTTGGTTTGAAATAGAGCCATAAATTTCTTCTCGAGAGTAAGAATTAAAAGTGTCTTAATTCCTCGAGATCTCGAGGCTCCAGGGGGAATGTCCCGCGGTGGGCATTAGATCGTTTTGCTACGACTTTGCTCAGAAGCTGGAGCTCGTGTTTCGGGTATTTTCGGGTTTGAAAAAAAAAAACGAAAAATATCTCGTGCGGCCATAAAACGTGAATGTCACTGTGCGCGCCAGCGAAAGAGGATTAAAAAAACAGCGCCACTTAGGACAAATCGGAGAAGTTCGTGCAGGAATTATGGCCGTTAATGCTGGTGTTTTTCTTCTATTTTACGCATTGATGCACATGTCGGTAGGTGTGTTTCACACACGCGTGCTTTTGTAGTTTTCTTCTGTATTTCTATTCCCGATTTTTAAACGACTTTCAAACGACTCCGACGACGACGGCGGCGGCGTATCAAACCCGTTTGCCAAAAAACATGCCGAAGCTTTGCCGTCCGCAGGTGATAACATTTAAAATCTCACCTTTGTACACGCCATTAAATGTTTTTCTTATTGTTTCCATCGGTTTTATTTTTTCCTGCATGGAAGGATTATGGTGTTATTTGTGCTCGCTAATGCCACAATAGAACGAAACACGGGTGTTTGGCAATAAAAAGGCGCTTCGGATTATGGCGTCGGGAGCAAGAGTGTTCCGATGACATTTGGACGAGGACGGCGCAACAGGTTTGGCGGCCGGTGATTGAACTGTTGTGGTTTATGGAGAATTTGGCCTTCAGCAGATTGCAGATGTTTCATGTTTCCTAAAAAATCCTGACGAAAGTCCCTCCTCTAACAGGCTTTCTGTAAGCTCATAAACCTTAAAATCAGAAACCAAACTGTTTGCGCTCTTAAATTTATTTTAGAAATTTTCAGTTTTGGTGCATTTAAAAAATCCCGGACTAGGATTTCCCTCCGAGAAAGTGAAGCCACGTGATTTGGTGGACAACATTATTATCACACGTTGACCAACTAAGTGGCGTTGTCGTTGGCGTTGGTGGATGCATATTTTTAAATCCCCCTTAGCCTTCTCGACCACCCCAATGTTCTCCTCCTACGGAGAAGGAAAGAAAGTTGTCACTCAATAGCGCTGAAAGTGTGGAAGCTTGGTGGGATTAGGTTTAAGGCGACGCTGGCTTTGTCAACTTTCTTAGAAGAAAACAGAAGATAAAACCTCCCAAATGCTTTCGAATGTTTGGGAAAATAAGCCGTTGGAAAAGTAAGCATCGCAGAGGTGTTTCTCTTCATTTCTAATCCCAGACCGAACAGGGCTTTCAAAGGGTCATCCCCAAACACCTTACGCACGGACTATGGTTTACTTGTGTGTGTGTGTGTGTGTGTGTTTCGTAGACAAGGAATACCGGGCAAGGGAAGGACAAGGAGGTTACCCAAGTAGGAGAGCTCATCGTCATGATTAATCGATGTGCGCACGCGGTATTAGGAGGTGATTAGTTTCTCATAACGCAAAGATGAACCACTTCCGTATGGTAAGAAGGAAGGGTACACACACGCACGCGGGCGTAAAGATAATTATGTTCGTGCGCGTCTCCTTATGTTTCTTTTCCAAGCCTTTTTTACCTTTCCTCCCGTCCCGTGCTTTATTTTCGTTGACTCCAACAATCCGTGGATCTATTGTGCGTTCCTTCAGATTTCTGCTCATTTTTCCCATGCTTCGGTGTTCATTTGTATTGAAAATGATTTTTCATAAATGTATCAAATTTCGTAGATTTATCTTTGGCGTTTAGCTGATCGGGCTGACGGATGGGATGGAAGTGGAGGAAAGCGAATGGGTGAAAATAGTCTTCTCCGCTTCAAAACCGCTTCAGAAAGCCACGTGGAAGGGCGCGTTATTTGGAAAGCCCGCGTCATCCGGAACGGTTGATTTATTGTGTCAAAAAATTCTGTTTCTTTTCGTATGGGTTTTTTGCTTCATTCTCCCTTCAATTTGGTTCCGCTTCGTGTGTCGTTTGCGATTAGTTAAGGACCAGGGAAGAAGTGTTTTTAGTTCTGCACGCAGATGTTTGATGAAGGAAAATTATCCTACGATCGTTAGAATAAGGTAAGTGTTTCTGTTACTTTCGAAAATGTATGGTCGCTTCCAATGTTATGAATAAATGTGCTTCCAATGTTATGACATTTTCATAGAATGTCATATAATGACTCCTAATCCAAAACTCTTTCTGTTCCAAAAGAATTTCTTAATGAGATCTTTCTATGCTGATAGCAGAAAGTGAATCGGATTGAGAATATTTTTTTTTAAACGTCCTTCTACAAAAGTTCAAAAGGGTTATTAACTGTACCCAACCGTACAAGTCACACCGGTTTTGCAGGTGATTTGGAGTAGATAAGCCGCTAACTAGTTCGAAATAATTAATTTCACTTTTAATTATTTTGCTTGAGACGATAAAAAATGTGACAAGCCAGGAAACAGGTTCAACTGTGTCTAGGTTTTTGAAGAATAGAGAAACATGAGTGGGATGTTATGTTAAACTCGCGTACAACTCCTTGCCACTGCTAACAACATGATGCTCTTTGTGAAGTCCAGAACGTGCTGCTAAGAATCTGACAAATAATCTTGATCGAAGTTATTTTTCATGTCTTGTTCCTAAGCTTCGCGATGTAGGCCTCGTACATGCCAAAATAATAAATACACAAATGCGGTGGCTAAAAGTAGGAAGCCAACCGGTCCTCCTCCTCCCTATGCCGAACTGAATACATCTCGTTTTCGACCAATCAATCCTATCGCCTCCCGCTGAATGTCAACTTGGAACGGAAAACAAACCCAAAAGAAAACCCGACCCGAACAGGGCAAGTACATGTTGGCGCTCGCCTCATCCCCGACCGGGGCGGTTGAATGTTTCCGTAAGAAAAAAGTTTTGACACTTTTCGAAATAATCCACATACCAAAAAGGGCCTAAGCCACCCGGGCTGACGCCACACGCTCCCGGGGGCAGTTTTGGTTCGGGTTTCGGGGGATTTGAATGTTCCGTTCCGTTCATCCGAACGAGCTTCTGGACTTCTTCCCTGGTTTCTTCTGCTTCGGATGCACGGGTTTTCTCTCCGATGGGCAGGCTCGATGTCTGTCCGACGCAAGCATTAGGGAATTGGAATCGGACTTATTTCTCCTCATCGTTCGTCTGAAACACGGGGAGGTGTTTTAATCGCCATTCCACCGCATTCCTGTTGATCGGATCCTGTCAAATGTTTTTATTCCGCTCGTACGTGGTTGATTTTGGAAGGAACAGGTTTTATAAGACTAGACATTCGCCTAGTGTGGTAAGTTCTTTTTTCGGCAACCAAAGCTTGCGGCGCTCTTGAGATGAAATTCTTCCGTTGAAAGCTTCTGACAGAAATGGACCCCTTTCCAATGGACTTGTGAAAATAATTATTTTCGAGACTAAACCTTATTTTTCGATTCCTGAAAACAAAAGCCATTTCACCCAGACTGGGCAACGTTTTAAAAGGCAATCAAATGTGGAGCATTCTTCTATCTCCTCGATGCTGCTTGGAATCGTAAAAATGTTGATTCCCATTCGAAGGCACATTTCTTGCGGAATAAAGCAAAGCTGGCCACCATCGCTGGCCGCCCGGATGTTGGCACTGTTTTACCTGCCAGGGGGGAAGTTTTTTTGGGTGGTTAGTAGCCATGGGGCGTATCGGTCATATATCAGCCAGGGTGCATGCAATATCGCGCCCCTCTCTCTGTGAGGAAAGTACCGGCAAAGTCTTGGAGTCTGATTTTGCAAGCAAACTAGCAACGGGATTCATTTAATCGGGTCGTAAATTTTCCATCCAGCGCCCTTCGGTCAGCACCGTGCCACCATTGCTCCACCTTCGCTTCGATGTAGGTGTAGGGTAGGGGTCCACAAAGCTACCGCTCGGGAGGCATCGGAGGATAGATGAAGGTGTTGTTTTATATTTTTCCTTACTGTCGGCGCCTTTCGCGCGCCGGGTTTGGCCTCGCTCCTCGCGCTCGGTGGAGAAAGGAACTTTTGACTGCAAGGTAATCGCGTGCCCTCCGGGAGTTCTCGGCGGGGTGAGGTTGTTCCAATTCCAACACCTGGCAGCCGTCGGTCGGTAGAATGCACGTCGTGGCCACCGAACCACAAATCGAACAACTTTTCGAACGCCTTTCCCCCGCCCGGTGCAGTGGAGGAAAAGGGCGTGAAATCGATTGCCGACCGACGGTTGAGGAATTGCATTTTACCTTCCTGTTTCGATGCGATTAAAGGATGCTGGGTGGCGCTGGCCAACGGTGAAGGAAGGTGTTGCCCATGTGGCACGATGCGGAATAGAACCGGGGCATTATCACGCGCAAACCACGGCCGGGGTCCGGCTCGTGATGAACTTTCGCAACGGATTGTTCTGATTTTCAATTAGCCAAGGTTTAAAGAGATTTCTACTGAGGTTTGTGTTCGTTAGGTTGCTACCTTTCTTAGGCAACTCGTTTGATTTTTGTGTTGATTTTTGAGTAGGAACGTTTGGGTGAAAAATAAAAATCATTTAGCGCCAGAAACAGGACGTTCATTTGTTGCTGATAAACAAAACAACCATAATTCTTCTGAATAATGGAGTTTCAGACCACCGAACCATAAATTTGTGATTAAAAATCGGAAAAGAAAAATTCATTATTACTCAAATAAGCTTTCTCACAATATTGCATACATTCAGGGGAATATTTTTAAATTTCGTTGTTATGTACTGTTTATATGGCGATTGATAAGTTATTCAAAACTAAATAAATAAAACTGGTGGTATGAGCTTCTCTCAATAATGCAGTGCTCCGATAAGTTAAGGAACCATACAGAAAAGCCCATAACACACGATTAAAACATTATTGACGCGGTGGAACGAAGGTGAACACAGACCGTTTGACACACCCGACTCTAATCCCTAACGGATAAATGTACGATTCGATTCAGCGAACGTCATCGATCATTCGGAGCGGAAGAGAGTAGGTGTGCCGTGTCTCCACCCGGGGGTTTTCCTCCACCCCTTTTTCCAGCTTTTGCGTAATGCGATGTGATTTTTCTCATTAAACGACTCGGTCCGACCAAGTGAGTCATCAGCCGGTCAACGGGTCCGTGGATGACGCGTGGATGGGATGACGAGGAATTAATCGAGGGCGTGGGGAAGGGGGGAAAAGAAACATGCCTCTGATTAACACCCTGGCGTTTGTCGGTGAATGGGACGTGATCGCGTGCTCGGCCGATCCCGCGAGAGGTTCGTTTTCGACCCAGGCTCTGGTCTGTCCTGTCCGCCTGTCTGTCTTATTAATATTTCCTCCGATCCGATCGCCAAGATGAAACGAAATGGAACGGTCCAAATTGGTGCCTTTTTTTCTCGTCCCGTCACTACCACCAAACGGTGCTGCCGCTGCTGCTTGCAGGCGCCTTGTCAAAATGTGCACAAACGTCATGTTCGGGTTCACGCAGCGAGACTTTTACAAACACACGAAGCAGGGAAGGGATTCGTGGCGTTGGGGATTAGGAATATGGTTCCGAAGCGCCCTTGTTTGTTTTTTCCCCGCACCCGCGTGAGGACTTGAGGTTGAGAAGGGTGGGATTCTATGGGTTTGAAGTCATTCGAAAGGACACATGCACACCACCGGGGTTGAAACTTAATAGCGATCCTGACGGGGATCGGGTTTGACTCGCTACAATGCACACGAGACGCAACCGAGATCGCCGAGAAGTTGACAACTCAACTCGAAGGTAGGGAATGGAAAAGTTTGTTGTCCCAGCAAGCGGAACTGTAGCGGACACACTGGAAACTCCGTTCGTTGTGAACCAACCCTTCTAATCGGATTATTTATGCATTTTGCAGGTGAGGTACGTTTGGTGTACTGGACATCGACCGGCGTCGACACACGGTTTTCCGACACGAAAAACCCCCGTGCAAAACATTCGCAGCGATGCGTGGAAAAATTAGTTCCAACCCGCGAAACGGAGCTGGCATGTTGTTCCCTCAACCCTCAGCTAGTACTTGCCTTTCGGAATACCGTTAGCAGCTGGCGTGAACACTTTGGCAGAGATGTTAGCTTAAAAACTCCTTCCACGGGCGGTCCTGCGAAGTTGCACCGTCGGTTTCGCTTCGCTTTCGCGGCCATTAACGCTCGAGAGCAGAAGTAATTAGCGACCAGCGTGCGGCCGTAATTAGTCTTACGTACGTACCCAATCCCCAAGTGGACGGCCCCGACTGGACTTTGGGTTTGGTCTAGCCGGTTTTCCCTGTTTGCCTTCCGTCGAACGGCCGACGTTCGGGGAGGGAAAACGATTTTTCAAAATCTTTTCCCCCAGAACCACAACTGGCCACTAGGAGCCTGCGTACCATCGTTTGATTATCATGTTTGCTATTATTTTGAAGTTACGCCCCGGTGCGTAAGTGACCGCTTGGAGCAACTGCTATCCTACGGACGTAGCTTGCGATGCACTTAAACGGCCGCTTTCCCAGATGCGACAGCTCACTTGCAATGGATGTGTTTATCTTGCAGAATACAGTCATTATCGTGTGAGGCAATGTAGACGTGGAGTTTGCTACTTTAATTGCTCAGAATTTAGCCTCCCGACAAACGGACGTGAGAATCATGTGCTAATGGTTCCAGATATAGTCCACGCTAGTTCGCTTATGAGTTTCCTAATGATACCAAAACAGTTGATGACTTGGATTTATCAGCCGATGCGTGTGCAATTTGTAACATGTTATTAAACAGTACTTAATTTATAGGTTTATACACGAGGGATTCATCGAGAACCTTCAAAGGATATTGGAGTAAATTAATTTGAAATTCCTCTTTATGGATTTAGACAACATCAATTAACTTTAGTCCGATTGACTCAACCCAATATACATTCTTGATCTGCCGACATAGTGTACTTCATCCATTAATTATCCTCCTGTTTAATCATCCTATAATCATCGAAACAGATGTGCGAATTTCTTCTGCGGAACAAACCATTCCTTAACGACAGATTGTTGATGTTCCTTCGTGGACAAGAGCTTAAAAGTTATTGCGCGGGGTCTGCGAATGCAATTGAACGTGGCTCAATGTCGAGGGCATGTGATTTGCCGAAGGACATCGGCACACTGGAAGGTTTTCCTGATCGAATTACCGATACCGCCTGAGGAGCGGATCTCCACCGCGAGCAGCTACATTTATCTTTCGTCAACCCGATCAATTATGCTTCGCGGTTTTCGCATTCGGCATTAATCGTAAAGAGGGACTTGGGCATGGAAAAGGGAGAGGGAGGGCCCGTTTGTCAATTAATGCTCATTAAAACTGACATGCGCTCCGTTGGGATGCGTCCCGCGCGATCCGATCGCCAAGTTACAGGTTGAAGGAAGCAGGTTGAGGCCACAGAATTTTCCGCCTCCCGCGGGGTTGCCGGTAAAACAAATTATACCACCCATGGGGAAGGACTTCTCCGATTACCGCAGGGCCTTCAAGGGAAGGAGTTGCAATTTTCCTCCAGGGCATGAAGGCATGACCGTGAAGATTTCCGCGACCGAACGCGTCGTGATGCGCGATCGGCGTTTCTGCGGACGAGATTGACGATATCGATACGATCGGGAAACGATTTCGAACCAGGTTTCATCCACTTCTTTCAAACTCCTTTCGATGCATTTTCCAATCGCGTGACATTGACGACGTCGACGATGGAAGAGAGGACGTCCCTTCAACCACCCACCAGACGGAACCAGCATCGTCGGCATATGGCCGCCCTCTGCTGCCCTTCGGAAGCGATTGATGTTTATTAGCTAGGAAATAAATAGCCCCGAACGCGTGGAGGACGATAACGCGGGCGCGCCGACATCGTTGGCTAACCGTCTGATTGATTCGCGGATTAAAAACCCGGCCCGATTGTCCAACCCGACGGCGGGATCACACAATTCACCAGCGTTTGCGTTTACCGGCGATTTATGCTTTCTAGCCGCGCGGTGACGTTATTTATTTGGCGGTTCTGAAGGGTTTTCAGATGGTTGGGGCGCGTTCAGAACTGATCCGGTTTCAGGTTTGCAACGGCGCGGAGCAGGCAGAAGTTGGTCAATTTTTCTTCGTGTGTCTCAGAAGTGCCCTTCCACAGGGCTGTGATTTAAGGCGTAAACAGTAGTGGACAAAGAGGAATTACCGTTTGCGAGAGGATCGCCGTTGCGATTACGATTGTGTCGCTTATACCTAAACCTGTTCGAGATCCTTTTCCAAGCAGATATTTGAATTGGTAGCCGCCCAAGAAGGCGATCAGTTATTTATGACGAGTGTGAAACATTCAGAATAATCTGTTTTTACAGTTAAACCTTATACGCTATACCTTTGAATAATGTTCGAGAAGAGATTGGAGGAAATAATTTAAAAATATAAAATTTCTTTAAATATTCCCGGTTGACGAAATTGTCTTGCGCACTCATTTTGTTGTTAACAATTTTCGATTATTCAGAACGAGAAAGCATGCCGATTTTGTGAACTGGGTAACCTATGTTATAAAAATATGTTTTTCAAAGTCTCGTTTGAAAAGAACAAAACCGAGTTATTCCTTCGATATTCTATAATATTTATTATTTAAATAAACTAAAACGGTCTTTTTTCATTTCATTCAATTTTAATAGTGTGTCATATGTAGCTGGTTTTCAACTGACTTACGAAATAAGCTCCTTTTAAAGGCCGGACCTCCAAGTGTTACTCAATACGAAAGTGTTAATTACCTTCCAGAGGCGAACAGGGCAGGAAACACAATTGACTCGCGAAGCTGCAATAAGCTAGCAAAGCAGCCATTTTCCAAGGTGCTTTACCCGAAGGTGCTCCTTTTCGTACTCCTTTGTTAACTCCTGCACCGCACAGCTTGGAGAATACTGCACGTGGCGTAGAAAAGTGCATTTTAATTGCATTTCGGTCATTTCCCGTTGCGGCCCGGCTGTCGTCGAGTGACCAGCGTGCATGGTTCTCCAGCAACAAACGTGGGCACCGCCCGTCGTTAGATCGAAACCGTTGGCGTTTTTCCGCACGGGCAGTAAATTGAATTCAAAGCGTATCCCGCGATAAGCAGCAACAGTTTGTAGTAGCGCACGCCACTCCATGGCTAACCTTTAGCGAAAAAGGGCTTAAAAAGGCCGGCCGGGATTAGGAAAAACACCACCCGCCCAGAGTCCGCCCGCCCGGTTTGAATGTGAAGGGCCGAAGTCGACGAAAACTGAAAGGAAACACACGCCATCGATCACGACACGTTCGATGTGTTGCCTCAGAAGCTTACGTTTATGTCGGGTTCCATTTGGTAGTTCAAGGCAAGAAGGTGGGCGGGACCAAGGGGAAAAGAAATCCGTTGCATGAACCCGGAAAGCCACAAAAACAAACCAACAACTTGGGTCAGCAAAAGGACGCACGTAAAAAGTAAAAGGCGGCGAAGAAAAGCCGCGGTGGAGTTAGAGAAAATTTCAAAACTCCGGCATCCCGGGGTCCATGTTGTAACCGTTGTTTTATCTTCTATCGGGGAGTAATTAAATGTGTTAAGCCTTCCATTCTCTTCCACGAATCGGCCGGTAGCGTTCCGGGGTGCGATTAGGAAATGGCGGGGAAATTTTCGATGTGATGTAAGCACAAGGGACGATTTTGCCACTTCCTCGCACATTGGGAAGGCCAATAAAAATAGCCTATCGATTAAACTCCAGGCTGTGGTACGCACGCAAATGTTGTTGTTTGCTTTGCGTACGTTGGCTTGACGTTAATTGGATGTTTGGTTTTTATTTGGTTTCCTCCGTTAGTTCCTTTGGCGACAAAGTTTTTAAATCGAAAACTATCGGGAATGTACTCCGAAGGCAGGGATAAGCGTAAGCAATTGGAGGTAGGTAGTTAAAATTTTGTAGGAAACCGAAACGGAAAAGACCGCTGGACTTTGTGTGTTCCATCGGAAAGATTCGGAGAATCTCGCTATCGCACTTCGATCGTCTATGAGATGCTGGGGAAGAAGTAATGGATGGAAATGGTGGAGCTAACGGTGAAAGTTGAAAGGTAGTTTTCTTTTAAGGAGTTTGGACAGACTGATGTAATCTGTTGGCGATCGCGATCGAAGTGTTTTAATTGGATGCGATTGGCTTTCGGGTAGATAATTTGGGGAATCAAAGCGAATGTCCTAGCCTAGCATCACTGGTGAGATGTTTGAAATACTTAAAAAGAGTTGCCTCTTCCGGGTTTGTATATAGAAGAGGTCGCAGGTTTACCGATATTTGTTATTTCTGGAAGTACTTATTATTGTTATACGGTATTTTTAATGATTGTTCTTTTAAAAAGCATGCAAATGTGCATAACAAATAGTCACATTCGAATCGCAATTATAAGCCACTGCATCTGGATTCTCTATGCGCGAGATAAGCAGCTCCTCGAAACTGCATCTACTTTGTCCGGCGAGGCAATTTCAGCAAGCGACCCGCTGGACAACATGATGATGGAAATTATGCTTCCACCGCGGGTCGATCGGTTGCCAAACCGTCATTATTCCCTCCGTTCCAAGCCGAAACCGGAGAGGCCGCATGTGTAATTGCCCCAGGGTAAACGCGCCCTAAGGAAGAGTCCGCGTGCGTTCGTCGTTTCCCCGAAGCGTTTAATGACCGGCGGGCAAAATGACCACATTTATCTATTCGACTTGGTGGTGAAGGAGGTAGTCTGAAGGGTTCGGTTGCTGCCGCTGCTGATAGGTAAATAGTGGGGATCTGCGAACTCCGAAGGAAGCCCCATCAAGGCGCTCGTTCGCTTGTGGTTAAGATGCAGCTTCACGACGGCGCTGCAGCTGACCGCAAATCGAACGGGGAATGAACTCTCCCCGGGAGGATGAGGTGCTAATTAAAAATGCCAAGGTGCTCTAGAAACAGGAAAATGGTTCGCCATCCAGTGTATCTCCTCCTCGGAGGAGTTTGCAGAGATTGCGATTGGATTTGCAGCGGGTTAAATCTGGATCGTTTTTCTTGTCGAGAGAAATCACCGCCGACATGAAGGGTAGCGAATACCTTTCAGTGTAACCAGATTTGATATGGTCCGCAACAGGGTCGTTCACTGCTTCCACGCGGGAAGTACAAAGTATCCGGGTGCCTGCCTTGAGGAATGGCAATGTGTGCGTTTCGCTAGTTTTCAGAAGCAGTTCAGAGTCTGTTTTTCAAACGCATCCGCAACCTGTCGAGAGGATCTAGGCTGTGCATGTCCATCTGTTGCGATCCCTTACTTCCAGAGTTTTGCGCGCGCGCGCGTGTATGTCCCGACCGTCTGGGAGATTAATAAATATGAATTTTAAATTAGCACTACACGACATTGACGATGTTATAATGCCATCGTTTCGCGCGGCGCACACATCGAAAACTACCGGTTAAGTGGAACTCTCTGCCGAGGAAAAACCGCGAGTGTACGCCACTTCAATTGCGGTTCTGCAGATATTTGCACGCGCGAGAGTTCGCTGCAGTGTGTCAGACCTTCACTTTATTTTCTCCAGCTCGAAATGTAACCTTTGGTTTGGATGGGAAAGCATCGGGGCTGGACCGGGACCGGAGTAGTTTGTAGATTATTATTACGAGCCTGCTTACGAGCGACGCCTGCGTCTCCTGGAGGGAAACCGCGGATTGCAAAGCAGTGACCGAGTCGAGCTATTTTATGAGGCATAATTATGGGGAGGCCGAGTGCGCCGACGAGGTCCTTGTAAGTTGGGTGGACGGTACTCTAGTCTCCCTCGGATGAGGTTCGTTCGATTCGGCCCTTGGTCTTCGGTTGCATTCCATGCATCATCCGCGACGATGACTGCTGAAGAAGCTGCACGAGAAGGTTGGTTGGTCCTTTTTCTCCAGCCCTATCTTGCGTTTCTCGCTCGCGCCGCACTCATAACTCTTCGACCCTTCGAGGAGTGTTAAATTATAGGCTTCGATTGGGAAATTTATGCTAACCGATTAATCCATCCACCTCGTGGAGCGAAGCGGAAGGTAATGCAGCTGCACCCGCGCGTGTGTTATGCCGGTTGCGTATGGAAATGTTAAAATTATGATCGAAATGAAAAGTGACAGAAAGTGGAGAAACGAAATGGGTAATCGGAGGGTAGGCTTTTGAATACGTTGTGCGTTTCCAGGTGGTGCACGACGAACCTGGGGAAAAAATCGGGTAAAGATTGATAGCTCAATTTGGAGCGGGCTGAGAGAGTCTCCAAATTCACTTCTAAGTTCTTCGCAGACTCGAGTATCATATGCGTAAGTGGAGAATCTTCACCGGTTCCTCTATTTCCCACAGCGATGGAGCCGTCAGGGCAAATCATCATAGGATTGTTTTATGGTTCGGCAATCATTTAATACACACTAATGATATAACTTGAGCCATGACGTATCGTTGGCTATTTGTTTGTGTTCTAAGAAATATTTTTCTTCGTTAAAGCGAATGAAAAAATAGATTCATTGCATATCATTAGTAGATGGTTATGATATGTTAAACGTTACGGCTATCATAAATCATATGCCTAACTCGTTCGAGTTGTTTATGGCCAAATATGAAGCTAATTAATTTTATAATTTTTTAAACTCTTATTAGAATAATAATACTTGGTAATCACCTAATGTTGTGCCTAATGAATATTTAGGCGAGATTCATTCACATGAATCTTTCACCTAAGGTTCATTCAGATTGATTCATGAATCTTTAGGGATTCGAATCCAAAAACATGGTTGAATCTCTCGAAACTTTAATGAATCTTTATGAATCTTTCACTGGTTTTGACGATTCGTTCCTTGCCGTGGATCATGCGACCAAAAAGGGGGTCTTATGTGCATATTTCTTCCACTTTTTTTGTCCAAACTATTCTGTTCGTATATCATTAATAAATCTTTGGGATTCATAAATCTTTCATTTGAAGATTCATGAATTCCTAAAAACGAAGCAAAGAATCATTCAGATTCATGAATCTAAATCGGAATTTCACAACTCTACTCAGATAGCATTAAATATAACTAGTTGTTTTTTTAAAACATAAAATGTTTAGCCAATTTTAATCGTAAAATATGAGTTTCAAACTAAGCGATTTTGATTCATCAACTCTTTAAGTTTAATTTTAATCTTTTGAAGTTGTTTTAAAACTTATAAGACGACGTAATAGAACATACTGTAATTCTAAAATTATCTTGCAAAGCAACATCATCAATTCGTTTATTGTACCACAAAACAGTGAATGTTACAACCGTGAACAATTCATTCATCGACCTCAAAGGGTTAATATCAAAATAATGTTGAACTCGTCGAATCCGTCGAACAATATGTCATGTTATTGCATTCTTTACCCGTTCCCTTTTATCTCGCAGAAGAATATCATTTTAAAACAGAGCTTTGAAAAATCAATCGACCAGTACAACACCCACAATCGGGAAGCGATCAGCAAACTTCTTCCTGCCTTGTCGTCTTCCCACTAACGCGTCCTGCCATTGCAATAAATGTATGCATGGCAAATTTGCATTCGCCGATAATCTTAACAAACTTACGTTTCCAGATCGACGTAAGGCAACATACGACGCGGTCGCCGGATTTCTCTGACTCGTTCGCCGTTTTAATCTGTCTCTGGTCTTCCCGTCCTGGTCCGCGTTCTGGCGACAACGTGGCCGTGCAGTGCGGCCCACGCGTGTCACATCGTCGGATGCATTGTTCTTCGCCAGTCGCGGGGAGAAGGTGGCAGTTGTCGGTTTTTGATTTATTCCAACTCGGCGCGCAAATTCGCGGGATTGGTTCTATGTGTTTCGTGGCGTGACGTTTTCGATCGGATGTCGATACCGCATCATCCGCCGCAATGAGAGGACGAAGTAAGTCCCCGGACGAAACCTTTTGTCTTTGTGCGATGTCCCCGAAGAGGTGGGTGGCTTTGCACTGGGAAAATCACCTCCTTTATTTATCCGCGCGATCTGCGACCGAGGGGCGGGAATATTATTCCCGCCAGACACAAACAAATTGATCACCGTCCTTCGATCGATTCCCCTCATAAGTGCAAGCAGGGTAAATGATGGCAAATTTATGCAGGAATTAAAAAAGGCTTTACGCAGTTAGCTCCCCACTCCACAAGAGTCGTAAGAGTCGGCCTAGCCTAGGTTATGTTATAGATTTGTCTTGAAGATTTAACTTAACCTTCGCCGGGCGAACAAAAAACCGCGCCGATCCTCGAATCGCCAGAGGATGCGGATGAAGATCTCAACATAAAAGCCCTCCCCAAATTGCGTTCCACCAGCGATGTCACTGCGCGGTGTCGTGAGGACGAACACACACACACACACCAAACACATTTACTTAGCCCTCTTAGCGCAGCATAATCTTATAAGCATAATCCGCTCGTTCGAGAAGCTCTCTAGGCTAGATCTAAGATATGCAACCGCACCTTTGGAGGTCTAAGGAAAATAAATAAAAATGTTCGTTCGCCTTCGCCGCGAAGGCGGATCTGTTCGGTGGAGCTCATCTGATTATCGGAGATGAAATTAATCTTGTTTTTTTTTCACCACGCTTTCCCGTATGTGTGTGTGTTTTAGGCATTCGATCGAACTAAGATCGCTGGAATGTCACCGCATGGCAAGGTGTCTCTGGAACGTTGATAGCGAATAGCGTTTTTGGGTAGTGTCTTTCAACCCGAGGAAGACACTGTCTCGCCAGATGATGTTATGGAACCGAGGCCAACCGATGTCGTTTCGTGACGTCGTAAATCAATCCCTGCACCTTCATGTGTGTGCCCGATTCTCATGCACCTCTGTCGTCGAGCCAGCAAAACACTGCCTTCAATCTAGCGCCTGCGAATAAATCTTTGCCTATCGGTACTACTCCCTCAAAGTTCGGAAACAACCTACATAGAAATCAACTTCTGCTTCGGTGGGTCTACCCTGTCGAGTTCAATTTAATATCCACCCGAGCTCTAACGACTTCGGACAGCGCCTCGAACGGTTGTTTATCGGACGTCGGACTGGAGAGCTGGTGCTTGATGGATGTCTTGGTGACCGAGGCAACCTGGACGGGTGGTGCAGAATTCGCGTCGACTGCGACATCGCAAAACATAAAAGAGCAGCACCGGGGTAGACAGCGCCAGCGGTGGTCAAGAGTTCGCAACCGAACCTCGACGGAACCGGGGAGAATTGTATCAAATTACGCAAGCCTCGGCGGCGTCCGTGGACCTACGCCAAACCGACAGATCGTGGGTGATCTATGGCCGAGTGCAAATGTAAAAAAAGGGGGCAGTACGCAGTGGCACCCGGTCCGGTAGGCCACGGAAGCTCGTTTGGAAGATCGATCGAGGTTGGTCCGTTTCTTGGAAGTCGAAGTTGTGCACGCTTCTTAGGGAGTTGTAAGCCTTAACGTTTAGGTCCCGGGAGTTAACGTTTCCTTCCCGACAGATGTTGCGCCGAGCGTGAAATCGGCGCGTTTTGACCGGTAACTCCTTTTTACGCCGTTTGTCGGCAGAATGCGGATTTTGAGGTAGGGACCGAATGAATGCGCGTGACGTCCAACATTGGAACATGAGCCTGCTAGACGTCACGCGGTAGAGAAACCCGGGACAGTGACGAAGGGCAGCGGCAGACTGCGATGTTTTTATCTACTCAAAGGTTCTAGGTAGACGAGTCTCCGGACCAAGGCTGGAAGGATCCAGTTTCTGAGTAACCGCTTCCCTGCCCGAAAGGTTCATGTGCGCTCCACCTCCAGCGATATTTGTTCACCCTTCCGGAGATCCAGATTGCGCCTCATGGACGAAGGCGCAACTGGTTTGGAAACTACATTTCAAGCGGTGGCAATTTCACGCGCATATCAGGTCATTAATAAAGTCGGAAACGCAGCACCCGAGCAGTTCCCGACAAACGCGAGGCGGGCCTTAGGCAAGAACTTGCCCAATGCCTAGGTTCCAGCGATCCCCGCATACTGGTTCCCGGGCGCGTTCCCTGACCGCCTATCATTAATTATTGGCTTAAGGTTCTGCACTCTATTTGCTGCTCCCCGGGCTCGGTTGCTACTTCTTTCCAGTTTGAAGGAGGGCGATGGGATGTTCCCCGGCCACCAGCTTGGAGCTGTAAAGTTGGCAAGAGTGTTTGATGTTGCATGTGTTACGCTTAGCTGCACGATCTTCTAAGGTCAGCAAAAATGTTGGCCTGATCCGGGGCAACCTGTTCCTGGTGTCTCGACCGTATCGAGCGAAACCGAAACAACATGTGTGTATGTGGCGTGAAAGTATCGGCAGCGTAGGGGCAGTTCCTTCTTCCCGTTCGCTAACACTTCCCCCTCATATCAGGGTGTGTGAGTTGGCCAGACCTTGCTCGCGGCGAGGAGTTGGTGAGTGAATAAATTTAATCAGAGTTCGACCACCCGATCCGGATCGCGTCTCTGGGAAGATCGCGTGATGGGCCGCAATTAGGATCGCGCGCGATCCGAGCATCTCTCCGCACCTTGCCAAGGCTCTCCGTCTCTGCCGGACCGGGTGTCTTTTGGGGCGACAGATTGGAGTGGCGCATCGACAGGTTCGGCCATCCTGAACACACTGCTACAGCACGCCCAGGGGGGCTTAAGCATGTTGAGCAATAATTCGCGCTGGATTTTGCGAACAGTTTCGCAAACCGTTTTTTCGGGGCAACGTGTTTGTGTTTCATAACCGGATGATAAGATTGCTTAGGGAATTATTTATTGCCTCATGGCGCTGCCGTATTTCGGTTTGGTCGAAGGGAGGACTAATAACAGTATGTCATCCCTTGGCAGGCTGTTTCCTGTGGGTATATTCGTGTGATTCAGGTAACATGGTTCGTTTGCTAGCTTTTAATCACGAATTACGTAAAGCTATAGGCTGTATGCTATAATATTTCAGACCAAGGTGGAGCAATAAAGACTCATAATTACCAATTGGCAAATAAGACTTTAATTCGTGGAAAACGCAATCGTCCGTTGAGATTATTTTTAAATCATTTCAAAACGTAGAGGTATTTAAAAACATCAAGAGAAAGGTCCTCTCACAACTGAACGTAATTTTTCGGGTGAAAGGATATTCTTTGAAGCTACAAGTTTTACTTAATAATGATGTTTCACTTGTCTTTTCCAGCCGGTGGATCATTTTTCATACCGTCATGTGTCAGAAGGAAATTCGATACGCAAACCCGTACCGGCCGGAACTGGCCGAGCAAATCGTGCCAATCATTAAAACAAACTCCACGCTTTTTGTTCCACCACCAAATGAACGAGATCAATCGAAGGAGAATGGTGCATTCCAAAGTGAACGCGAGCAATCGAAAAGCAATCTTAACGCTGCTTCTGCTGTCCATTAAAGTTGCGGCAGGGTTTTTGACAAAAGTAAGAGCAATGAGTGAAACCTCTGCTCCAGAACGGAATCACGGCGTGAAAGGACGCTCAAGATGGATCGGACCCACCTTACTTTTCTCTGGCGGCTTTTTGTTGTCCCGTGGATCGTGGAGATTGTTG
The DNA here is from genome assembly GCA_000441895.2 of Anopheles sinensis. NCBI lineage: Eukaryota > Metazoa > Arthropoda > Insecta > Diptera > Culicidae > Anopheles > Anopheles sinensis. The sequence goes on along the minus strand of KE525365.1, from coordinate 51,608 downwards.
TTTGTTTATGTCTTAAGCCGCCGCTGAAAAGTGCTGAACTGGTGCAAATCTTTTCTCCCGAACGTCCCGGGCCATCGAAAGTCGGCTGTTCGTTGGCACTTTAAGGACCACACGCAATTGTGGAGAAATAATAAAAAAGGGGTGGCAAACCGAAGGGAGGATTCGCTTTTCGGCTGGTCGATAAACACTCCAAGAGGTACGGGCAATGGCATGAAGAAAGGCGGTCCTTTCAAAGGTTCGATCCGTTTGTGCGTTGACTTTAAGCCGTCGGCACCGTTCAATGTTCAACGAGCGCTTCAAAAGTGATATCTAGAACTGGTTCTTTGTTGTTTAATCAGTCGGATTGAAAATTCGGTCGGATGGCCAAGTGGAATGCGAACCCGTTTTGTTGATCCCGATTGCGCTAAAACATAATTCGTCAGTCAAAATCGATTCCACTCATCGGATGAACAAAAGCGACTGAGGAGACGTAATTTTTGTTTTTTGAATCGTGTGGGGTGAAAGTCATAATTATCATGCGCACCTTTCTCTTCCGTGGCGTGGCTGCCCTTTAGGCGACCTGTCACCCGGAGCATGGGACTATAAATCTGTCAAAATCCTTTCCCGAGGATATACCTCATTTCTGCCAACCCGGTCTTCCATGTTGGAATGTCTCGTGCCGCAAACCGAGGTACGGATTACTGTCGAACCGGGTGGACCCCGAGCGGTTCGGGTAAAAGCGCTTTACACCTCACTAATCCCGTCGGCGATCGCTTCTCTTCCTGCGCCAACATGTCCGGAAGCCGAAATCCGTTAGTTCTTGTGTTCTGCTTTGCGGACGAAAAAACAGAAGGAAGGAAATTCAACATGACAAACCGAGTCAAGCCGCCGGTCAAGTGAAAGGTGGCCACCGTGTGTTATCTTAATAGTGTTTTATTTTATTCTCTTTCTCCAAAACCGAACAACATATCGCAAAAGCAGGTTGGATTCGATCTTGCGCGGCGTTTATATCACTTAAATGATTTGCTGTTGGTTGTTTTGCACCGCTATCTTGGCGGTAGAAATGCTTAAAGGGGGCCCATTAGGTCCCACGGGTTTAATCTATCGCCATCGCGCCATAATTGAATCTCGGGGAAAACTTGGTTCTGTGAAAATGGAGGGAAATTCTCCCCTTTCCTCAGCGCAGATCTACCGAGGGTTGTTTGAAGGTCCCAGTGGAACATAAATCAATTAAACCTGGTGTGTAGTTTAATTTCCCTCCTTCCCGCGTTGATTAATTAATATGACAGACGGTGTGCGGGGTCGAAGAAAAATCGATGCCCTCGACTTCTAAAAGACTACCGCCGCCAACTGTCTGTCTCAGGTGAACGAGCAAAACGTAGGGGACAGTTGTTAGTGTTTTTTTGGAGGAACACTATAATCCTAGAACAAAAGTGACGAGAAGTTAATAGAAGTCACATTAAATAGAGAGGGAGAACGAACCGAAAGCAAAAGCAAGCGCAGAATTTCTTAGTGAGAACAGCCGAGAAAAGATAATTAATGATGATGATTATCACAAATTTGAATAATAATTAAAAAATAATTAATTCCCCTGAACTTAGCAAGCTCGTTCGCTTCGAAACAAAAAGCAATCTGTGCGCCACGTAGGATTTAACCGTTTTCGGTCATGATCTCCGGACGGACGGACGAGTCATCGATCGGACAGCGATCGGATTGATGGACCACGATCAAGATGACGCGCGGTCGGTAATAGATTTTCGGAATCGTCCGAACCTAAACGGGGACGGGAGACAGAAATCAATCGAAGGAGGTTCGACAGAAAAACATCGAACCTATTATTGAGCTCCGTGTTCCTTTATTTTATATACCTCCGGGCAGTTAATAGTGGCTGCTGGAGGTCTTTGAACTCTCGCGGCAACCGTGCGCATTGTCATCAGCCAGGAGAGCCCAAAGCATAAAACATATTTACGACCTTGCCCTCCGTTGCGATATTTCCCCCGAACCTGGAAGATCTTCGGACGTTTAGCTTTAGTCGGGCCGAAAAACCGTAGTTTCCTTTTTTGATTTTCACCCTTTTTTTCTACCGAAGATCATAAAACTTCCTTGTCCCCATCCAACTCAGTGCTCCGAAGAGATGAGTTAGATTTTTGACAATTTTCACCGGACGTTCAAACCGAACAGAGTTAGAAAAAACGAAGCCATTTGTTCTTCCTTCGGACACTTTCGGAGAAGTGGCGAGCGAGTGAAAACGCGTTTTATAGATTTATTGGGTCCCCTTATCTTATTGTGTGCCTTCATTTACCGGCTCATTAGTCATCGGCTCCCGGCTCCGTTAGTAGATTTAGTGTCCCCGTTTTAAATTTCTTGTCTAGTTCGGTGTTGTCACTTCCGTTTGGCGTGCCGTTTCCTTGCCGCGCTCGGCGGAAGCTCGAAGTACTAAAGTTTAATCGTTTTATTCTTCACCTTTTAGTGCCCGAATCACTCTACCGTGTTAGTCGGCAAACGTTTAAAAGAGGTACGGTTGCTTAATTTATTCAGAGAATTAATTTTCTAGAATAGAAATAATTCTCACAAGAATAGCTGCTGTTTGTTCCTCCGCAGCAATCAATTTAAAAATGTTTTCCCGACGGTTAATAAAAACATTACAGTAAATTATCTTCGCACAACCAATTTCGGAGCTTGGTCGCTCTTCCAATGGCAAGAATCCCGTTTTACCAAATCCAGTTCCACAAGTCAGGAAGGAACAACATTTCGATCATATTGGTCCCATAATTGCCCCGTTCTGTTGGCATTCATTTCTTTTCTCCTACACACATTTGCCCTTCCTTCAGGATCCCTTCTCCCAAGCAGCGTCGGGTAATTGAGCATATTTTCATCGATACAATTTCGGCCACTTGTTAAACACCGGAATGGAAGCCAGGAATGTTTGGCGGTCGGCAGTGTTTTGTCCACCACAGTATGTTTGCCAAAGGGGTTTTCGTTTTGGTGCGTCTGCGGTGAAAATCATCCGAAGGCCGTAAATTGGGTTCGTCCCCACGCCGGCGAGATTTTGGCTTTTCCCGTTTTCGGCGTGGGGGCCAAATATATGTGGTCGAAACAATAAAATTCGAGAGCAAACTAACGAACACGCAAGGAACCAGTTTTTTTTGGAGGCGGGTGTCAACTGTGAAGTTCCAACCAGAGGCAGAGGGTAAAAGGAAGATCAAGAACATCGACGCACGCTCGCCATCATCGACTTTATCGCCTACACGCCTTTATCGCCTCCAAAAGGCGGGCACCTTCCACCCTGGATGGGGACAAAGGGGAGAAGGGTGTTGCGTTGGGTTGAGTCAAAAATCAGTGCAGCAGCTCGTAAAATAAAGACATGCAAACACGCCGTTGCCTGTCGCTGTGGAGCCGTCGTACGTTGCTGCATAATCAGCTGCAATATGCTC
>KE525365.1:0-15542 GCA_000441895.2 Anopheles sinensis | reverse complement strand
GGGAGGACGAAACGAATCGATCGTTGAGATCGATCCCAAGCTCGTGACCGATCGTAAACATAAAAATCTCACCGAGCCCATACTCGCTTTAATTAATGGCACATTTTAAGTTTCGATATTAACATGGCCCGAGTGGGGAAAAATAAAATGAAATAAAAGTATAAAATCAAGTGGGTGCGATGGGTTTTTTTCCAGTTTGGAGCCCAGTTTTTGGTGTGGCTGAAGACATAAATATCTGGCGGCATTCGATCGAGCAACGTCGGGGCAACTTGTTCCCTGTCAAGGCCGTTTTGGGGATTTTCGATGACATTCTCTAGTCTGCTTGGTGACTTCCTTCGAAGGTGTCAAAATATGCCGTTCGTTGGACAATATTTCCATCTGTCAGGCATCGAATCATAACTTAACTTAATTAAACGATGAAGCCTTTTGATGACATTTTTTATTTTCTTCTATCGGCTTTGTCTGGCGTTCGACACTGTTTCGGTCAAGATTTGTGATGATATGAGATGTGTACAACACTCATTTGATTTACCCTGCTCGTTCCCTTTAAAGGAGCAATTTACAAATAAAACAAATTGAAGACATGATCAATGTTTGCTAACAAACGAAAACGATTTGCCATCAGTTAATTAGAAATGGTTCGTGTCTTCCAAACGTGACAAACACATAAGAGAAAAGGCGATTCAAGCGTTAATAAAATGTGCTAGGATGCGTAATCCCTTGATTGGAAAGTTGATGCTGGACATACGTTGGCAAAGATTAACATGACTTTTGACCAACTTTCGTTCGTGTCTTCAATCAAAACTAATGACGTTAAACACGTTTGAGTTACGAACTCTTGGTTAAGCGGCTTCTGGGACTCCAATCCACTAGGACCACTTCTATTTCTTCTGCTTTTAAATAGAGTTACCGGTGCGTCGTAGAAACCGTCAACACCTCGCCAGCTAAAGTTATTAACATGTCATAAATTGAACCCATTAGCTTCGAGAATCGCTCATAATTATGTTTTAAATTTTTATGCCCCGACCAGCGAGACATTGTCACACACTTTTAAGAGGGCTTCAAAAATGAACGTTAGCGTTTGCCGTGGGTTGCGGATGGATTGATCGCTTTTGCCGGTAAATGTCAACCAGGGTTGGAATCGGACCGATTAGCATAAATGGTCATCATAAAATAGTTATCTCTTCTTTTACGCATCTTCCGCCAGCAACCCGATCCGCTCGTGTCACGATCGATTAATTTTCGGAAAGGCAAATAAAAAAGGTGGAGTGAGTTCGTCCTCGTCTTTCTCAAAGCATCTGAAGGCTTCAGGATAGCAAACGGACACCCGGTCCTGGGTCCAGGACTCATCGGGACCCCTTTATTTCCTTGCATAATGATACAAGACTTCAAACTCCCAGCGAACTCCTCCCAGTCAGTGTCGCCAAAGGTTTTTTTTCTATCTCCCGAACCATTCGTCTCCTAGAAAGGGGGTCGATAAATTCCAAAACGGTGTCATCGTCATGGCCACCATTTCGGTGGGACTGATCGAAACCAGTCTCGCACCCTCGAGCCCTACTCGTCAACCCGCGCAATCATCTTCCGAGACTCATCTTCTCGCGCTTTATCTAAACTCGATGGATTTGGTTTTTGTTTTGCGCGTTTAATGGCCGGCGGCCGCGAGCTTTTCCTGTCCTGAGCATTTACATAAAAACCATCACATACCATGGGCAGGAATGTTCCGTGGTTGGGTTTTGCGATAAGAAAAGGGGGATTTTCTGTGTATTCGTAGAAAGGCTGCTTCTAGCAGCTGACTAAGCCTGAAGCTCTGGAATAAAGTTGACGTGGAGGTGGCCGAACGTCTTACCTCGATTCCGTTAAGCATCGTTTCGTTTCAGTGTTACTTTACGGTTGATGAGCCGATTCAGTCGGCCGTGGATTGGCACCGTGATAACGTGAGAATGTCGGTCGAGACTATGGGAAATGGCCAACATTCGCTCGGATATCGTTTAGATGAGTCAGTCTGCTTAATTCCGTTTTGCAAATGAAGAAATGTAAAAACAGGATAATTTCCACCAAGGCGCTTGATTGCTCGAGCAGCATATTTTGTCTTCTTTTATGTAGAAAAATGAACAACTACATTTGACAAGTTTGACTAAGGATTAAAAAAGAAAAAGGTGGAGATTGCAATCGTAATGATTTATGGAGCCCGTGCTCATTACACTTTTACGATTTTGCAAATAATAAATTTTCATGCGGCTTATCCATGTGGCAGTTCTCAGCGTTTTCTTTATTCAACGCATATGCGTTGCTTCCTGATACATTTTTACGATCATCTTTCGGCCAACGGTAGCTCAAGCTACCGCGGTTAGCCCTTAAAAAACTCACCCGAAGCCAACGTTCTGCTCTGATTACAGCAGGTTGATTTAGACGCGACTTCTCGTGCATTCCTTCGGGGTTGGTTGTTGATTGAATTTTATGACCTGACGGCGAAGGGCTGCTCACTTCCACGCTGGCGCGAATGGCGGCAAATATCGTCGGGGCCTAACGAACGGAGCAGATCTTCCCGCGCTATTGTTTCACTCAAAGCTCCACAGTTTCTTCTTGCAGTCCGAGCGAATTCCCGCCCTCGACGAAATTTTTTTTCGCCCTCCAAACGGCACTGTGTTTGATTTACGACCGGTAACAACTTCTCATTCCCGATTGCCAGGGGTAAAAATCATAATCAATTTAGTGCTCTCATTAAAGCAAGAAGAAAAAGCACCCATTCCGATGGGTGTTATATTTTTGTCTTTTTGGAAATCCCAACTAAATAAAGCTTCCCTCCAATTGCACCAATTCAAACGACACGAAGATGAACGGAACAAAATAATAACCACCGAAGGCTTGCTCGAGGCGCGTCTGGCGACGAGAAAGTCCCGAGACAAAACGCGAGACATCCTCCCAATGCAACCCTCACCGGACGGTTTTCGGTAGCAGGAAATTATTCCGAACATTTTGATTAGCCTTTTCTCTGCCGTTTTCCGGTTTTCGTACAATTTGGACCGGCGACGACGACGTCGTTGAAATGAAGCGGGCGAGCGTTTGCGGGGAATGATTTTTACTGTGCAAGTGTTTCAAAAGGCGCATCCCAAGCTGCTCTGGACGTTTCGTGCCCGGAGTTTCGTTAGGACAAGCGAAAAATACAAGTTTGATTGGAAGCAAGCAATAAAAGCATCCTTTCGTACAGGAAAATCGAGCGATGGTTAGCAATTGTTGCAAAATTATTGACGTTGGCAATAATTTTCGTCGATATTACGTTGACGCATGATTGTAATAATTTACCTCGAAGGCAGACAACTAATTGAGGGTTCGATCAGTATGCAAGTACTGATTAGACACACTGGACATCGTCCAATTAATTGTTTGAAGGTAGTCATTTTCACAGCTCGTAAGATACAAACAAACTACCCAAAACAATGGAATCGAGCGAATTTAAAACCATTGCAATACTGTGACTCTTTGTTTTAAATCAAAGCCACAAGACAAATATTCAAAAGCAGACCTAATTGATAGTGCCCGACTAGGGAAATTGTCGATTTATTACGATTTGGAGCTCGCAAAATAAACGAACAAAATATTCCCATCCTCTTGGGAGCCATCCATTGATTAGACCCCAAACATTCGGATTGGGGGAAATAATTCATTAAATGAAACAGACCGAGTAGAGAGAGACAGGGAGGATAAAAAAGAACACCTAACAACACAAACCAAACTCCAGACAAAACACAGTGATCGCTTCCCTAAATCCGGCTCGTCCGCGAGAATGTCTCTTCATTAGTGAAATCCAAGAATATTTCCTTCCGAAACATCCAACTCATCCGCCTCGGCGTTCGTAGCTTTTCGTGGGGGCTACGAAAACCTGCGCGGCCGTTATAAAATTGTCTAAATTGTTGTTGACAGCCCAACCCCAAACGGAGGAAGGAATGGTCACTCGAGGGAGTGAGTCAGGCAGCCACGAAGCAACACGAGAAGTCTCAACAACAACAGCAACAGTAAAAATGGAGAAATGAAAAACGGATCGAACAAAAGGAAAAAGTGAAACGTGCCCAAACGGAAGGTCGATCATCAATCATGATGGTTGCGCGAATGATGGGCGCGCTGGGCTCAGCCGGAGCCGGACGGGGGTCTCTCTATGAATTTGGCCTATGGGAAACATTTGACGAACGTAATCAAATCATACTTCAGAAGGTGAGGAGCAGTTCTTGGGGGGGATTTTGTTGTTGTTATTTTTCGACTGAAGTTATTTTGATGAGGCAACCGTTTGTTGCCGCTGGAAAAGGGCAGCCAAGCTCTTTTACAGTGAAATGCTCCAGTAAGCTTGCGTTGCTGAGTTAGACAAACTTTAAGTTTGTTAAAAAGTGAGCAACTTCGTTGGAAACATTTTGGGGATTCACTTTTTACCTCCATTCCCTTTTTGCTGATGCATCTTCTTTCACTTTCATGGATGCAATGCAGAAAGTGTTCGGTCTATTTTTTTGTTGGCTGAAGATGTTTGCGATCGCAGGTGAAGAAGGATTTGACAACGAAAAATTCGTCCAACAACTCGGGAGGGTCTGGAAGAATTTTGCGCCGGTACGAAAAATTTGTGTCCGGAATTTCACATCATTAGGAGGTATTTCGATCAGAATGTCACTAACAAGCTGACATTTATTTATGCGTTTGCGTTTCGGTACGGGAGGAGCAGTTTTTGCTTTCGGGATGTTTTTTGTCGATCGGGTTGTTGGAAATCGAAGATTTAAGAAAGTGAGTCTAGATTTATCGTCGATGTTGTTTTATTATTCAGACTCGAAAGTTCTACCTGGGATATAGAAGAGAGGCAAATCTTTACTACTAAACCACATCCTTACGAGCGCAGTGTCGAAAAACGTGAAATGTGATGCTTTCGAGCGTTTGATGGACTCATTCTGAATGAGGCCTTTGACCTCCGACAGCAAACCTTGGAACGTACTTCTTACACTTCACAAGACAGAGGGGGAACTAAAAAATACGTCCCGTTTTTACGACCCCAGATCGATCCGTCAACTCCATCGGCGGAAAAGACATAACTGGTCAGCTGCCGTCTGCCGTTTGTTCTTAAGTTTTTTTTAATCCGATCGCATCATTCAATTTAATGAGTTCGAGAGAAAATCAAATTATCGAAACCTAGGCGAACCTCGGCCTAGGGTGACCATTAATCAGCCATTTTCGGTTTCGAGGGACACCGAAACCGACGCAAAGGGATCGAAGTTGTCGCGTCATGTCGCGATCGGAACCCGGTGTCTATAAAGTGGACCCACGGTAGATGGATGGCATAAAATAAGAAAAAGCTAGTTCTCAATCACCTCTCGCAATGGAGGATGGTTAGGAAAAACGTCGTTTAATTTTTGTCCGGATCGATTTTGGTTGATCGTTCGGGTCGAGACGCATGCAATGTTTTACTGCTTAGTGGAAGCAACAAAAACAAACGATAAAGATTGGTGAAGAAGGCGGAAGGATCGTGGATTCTTTTTATAGAACGTGTCTGGGTGTGCAAGGTAAGGAATAAAAACGTCCTCGAAGTGACGCAAATGGCCACAAATAAAACTATTTTTATTCGATTTTAATAAACGACTTCGTGCCTCTTTCTGTGCTTAAAACTATATGAGGGCTTTGATAAATTTAACAAATCATTTTTTCAATACTTGGCGTTCTGATTGACCAAACTAAAAAACATACAACATTTTAAATATTATAAACTTCACCGAATCCGTTTGATTCCGTGAAAAACAAACAATTAAATGAACCAAGCAAATGTTTGAACTGTGTTTCAAACAGCATCATCGACTCTTTTAGGAACTCCAAACCCTCGAAGTCGGTGTTCCCATCGATCGGTCGGATGATATCAATAACAAAAGGTCCGTAATAAAAAAAGGAAATTTAGATTTTATGACTATTGGATCTAGGGACGTAGAGTCGTAAAGCTCCCGTGTAGGTTTTCCTAGTCGGAGCTCGTCATTGAGGTCATTAACTTTAAGCAATAGGTTAAGTTAATTTCATCGAAATCGTTCCAAGAGATTTCCGATCGGATAGAAACCGTTTCCAGAAAAGCCCAAGTGTGTTTCAAAGCGAGAGGTTTTCAAATGTGTTTGTATGGAACTTTCATGGATTTCGTAGAAAATTCATAACGATTGCATTTTGTAGTTGTTCGTATCTTTGCTTCAAGTGTTATCTTCATGAACATGGAAATCTAATGGAAAATAATGTACTTACTTGTCAGCTTCTGGTAGTGCGGATCGTCGGTGTCGGTGAAAAACCACGTCTGTAAGAAAAACAAAAGGAAAAACAGGTTAATAAAAACGATCAATTAAGTACTGCTCGCTTGTCGCTGAACATGAAAGATAATTAATGTTTTACCCCTTTACATTTCTTTGTGCAGTTGTTTTTGCAAGCAAACCAGTGGGAAAGCTATACAGGCTATCTATCTAATGAACAGAGGTGAAGAAAATCATAGAGAGGAAAACATTTATTAATATTGGAGCTCGCACTCTTGCCGCCATTATTGCGCCCCAGTGAATCATAATTCATGATCGATACATGATCGATTACGTCCGCCAAAGCACGATAAAGTGGAAAAAGTTAATCAGCTTAATTATTCTAATTAAAATATCGAACCGTTGGTCATTTCTTCGAGTGAAGGCCGACTTCTCGAAACGGGACATTATGTTTCCCTCTCCCCTAAGGGCCCTTTTTCTATTTCCCGACCGGGTGGGGAAAAAGGGTGGGAAAAAGAACTAGCCCCGAGCAGGGCAGAAGAGTGTGTTTTTTCGCTGAGCTTTGGTTTGCGCCTTTGCCGCCCCTTTTCGATCGCGATCTTGACCATCTTGCTTGCTCCGTCTCCGAGTTGGAGTTTTCCAGCGTCTCGGACTGCGCCCGTGGGGATAGTTGATCGTTGATTTACTCTAACGAGCGAACGTCTTTGGGTGACGTTTGATGGAGGAATTGTATCATCATCATCATCATCATCCTTCTCCTCAGCGTTGTCGTCGGTTCGTTTATGGAAGGTAAACATTCAGAATGGATGCGCCGCGGATGGCGAATCACGCGAAAGAAGCGCCCAGACTAAACGATCGATCGGTTGATCGACAAACCGGCAAAAAAACAAAACAGAACCGATCGCTTTCCCGCGATCGCGATTCCTCGACGTTCGTCGCTGATTCGCGATTCAAGTCACCGATCGAATGTCGCCCGATTTTGATCTCGCCTTCGCATCGCAGCACCGCCTTCCCTCTCGGTTGTTTTCCAACCAACCGGTGGTTGGTTAAAAAACTGGCCACTTCCAAATAAGTGCACGAAAATAAAAACTCCCTTCCCGGCCGGACGCGAATGCGCTGTGATTCAAACCGCTTGGTCGGTTAGGCCGGTTTTTCTTTTCGACCGCACAACCGATGGGAAAACGCACCAAAGACGGGGGAGGGGAATGTTTGCTGCTCCGAAAAACCGGAAATCAATCGGTTTCGGAACACTTTCCGTCAGACCAGTGGTATCCAAAGTCAGTGTATAAATGTATGAGGGTGCCCTTTTTTGCTTATCGAATTTTAATCATCTCATCACCGGCACTTACCCAAACACACACACGCACACGTAAGGGAAAAGCGTCCAGCCAACCTGGCCGAGCCGGAAAATGAGCCAAGCAATTGCATTTTGATTGCATTCCGGTCGTGGCAGCGTTTTGAATGCGCGACCCGATGCCTTTTTCCGTCCAGATTGATCGCACGGTCGACCGTTTGACAACGCAATCAGCATACAGACAATTAAGAAATGAATGTGACGCAATTAAGGGCCGGCGGTCTGCCCAATATAGGAAGGCCATGTTTGGTTATGATTGAATGATGGTGATGAACGAAACTGGGAGGACAAAATTTGGCTTCCCTTGTTTTCTTTTTCTTAAGGAATTTGATGGAATCAATTACTTAAATTTTTACAGAAAATAATAAAAATAAAATAAAACGATTCTGAGTATGCCATTTTAGTACATAAATGAACGGAAATAACCTTAAACTTTCTTTTGAACTTTTATAGTTATTAAAATTCTTGTTTTGAAGGAAAGATTTGTGCCCGAAGGGTTAAGAAAACAAATTAAACCAAGCTTAATGTTCATTACAATACGATCTTAATGGATTTATTTATGCACCACCTCAAAACACCCACACAGGTTGGATATAAAAGCAAATCTTGACTTTCCTTTGCATCCAATAGCTCACGAAAATGGAGCGGGATTTCCGGATTATAAAACCCGCACCCACCTTAATCCGCCCACCAGTCGCCGCAATCCAATTAGCTTCGCTTGAATGGGCTATTACAACTGGTTCAATTTATTATCGATGTCAACGGGCGAAACCCAAGTGGTTGTTTTGTTTCGTGTACGTTTAGTTTGTGCCTTATTGCTGCGGGGGAAGTATTTTGGAGTGATCCGGTGAGGTGATCATCGAACGATTAATTACTTTCTTGCTCGCCTAACGAAGTCAAAGTGTGGCGTTGGAAATGGTACACTTTGTAGCCCATCGGTATCGGTTTCACGTTTTCAAACTTCCAGCTTCCTCTTGTCCGAAGGAGGTCTCGTCCTATAAAAGGATAACAATAAATTGCCCATTAATTGCATCACAACGGGATGCAGCGGGCAGGGCGGGGTTGGGTTAGATCATCGCTCCGGCCGGAATCGCATCGATCGCGCCCGCTATCAGTTGATTAACATCTAATTAGGCCAGACGCGAACAAATGATGGTTGGTTCACCCCGTCTATTTGGAGGATCCTTCCCTTGGCCGAGGGAAAAAGGTTTCGGGTGGAGTTTGCCCGTGTGATTAATCACTCTTTTATGTTTTGGCGAGGCCCGCGCGAACACCTACGGTTTCGGTTGCGTGTGGTTCGGCCTTCGGTACGGGCTGTGTGTGAAAGTGTTGAAGATCTCGGATCTCAATTCCGCAACGGAAAAAGGCAGCTAACGTGTGTCCATGCCATGGGTACGTTTAAGCGGTTTGGAAGGATCGTGCATGATAAGGCTCCGGCTTGGAGTGTGGAAAGCCATCGGCAAATGGAACATCAAATGTGATCGCTCGCAGGGCCCTACCGCCGAAGGGATCGCTCGGCTTTGGCTATTCAAATATCAATTTAATTTACTGACTCATTGTTCATTGATGCATAAATCAGTTTTCACGATCGTCGTTTTGCTTTTCGCTTCTCGTTCTCTCTTTTTTCGAGTTGCCTGTTTTCCTCCTCGGGCGATCACATCTCATGTCTTGTAAGGTACGTGAACAAATAAATTCGCGATTGTCGTTACGGTTGGCCTCATCTGGTTTTGTGGTTGCAGTAATAAATTGGTTTTGCTCAAAAGAGTGCTTTTCATTACCAGAGGCTATGAATAAGTTCAAGAATTTTGATAAGTATCTCTGTTTTGAGCAATGAATCTGTATCTTCAATTTAAAAAATAAATATAAAAATAACCAGAATCATTTCAATAGTACATGATAGCTTTCCCAAATCAATTCTGAGATTTGCAACATTTGAAAAGTACGTCCCATCTTATCCCTCATGGGTGGATCGTACAATAAACCAACGACAGATGTTGTACAGCACAAACTTCCTAACCGAAACCTCACAATACTTGACCACATTTCGGTGGCTTCTTTGGACGAAAAAGGATCATCAATCCCGCTGAACCTCGCCCGCTCCCTAACCATTCATTGCGCGCCGAATGAAATGGAAAGTCGAGAGGGGCAGAGATTCGCAACGGATCGGGTCGGAAGCATATTGTAACGAAAACAGAATGCTGGCAAACTGCTTTCCCGTGTTGCGCCCGAATCCAAATCCGGCGATCGCAACCGGGAAGCATCTCGATCTCGATAGCGTTCGGCCGCGGACACTTTTGCCCACCACTTTTCAATGGAGCACAAGCCACACCGATTCGAGCCGATTCCTTCTTCGGTGACTTCAAAAATTAAGATTTATTTGCTCATTGAAATTTCACATTATTTGTATATAACTCATGTTTCGTGGTTGTTCTACACGCTTCGTGCCGCCGCCGAGCTTTGGGGGTGTCTGTGCCACCTTCAACCCATTCCAACCCGCTGTAGGTTTCCCTTTCCCTTTTGCACGACCACTGATTGGGTTGATTTTCGGTTTGCATTCAACCTCTTCCCGGCCAGCCTCCGCGGAAGCTAAAGTTTAACTCAAACTCTTGTACCTTTTGCAGCGCAGCGTTTAGTTGCCAGCTCGTCGTCCTGGTTCGGCGGAATCAAGTGCAACTTCGTCACGACTTTGGTCGCCCCGTCTCGGAAGCGGGTGGCGATGGCGATGAAGATGCGCCCATAGTCGGTTGAGGGGTGTAAGAAAGCTTATTACGAGTTGTAAACGGGGTGGCAAAACAAATGTACCGATGTACCGAAACGACAAGTGACGATGGTGGGACGATGCAATTGTTCGGAACGGTTGCTTCGATGAGGGAAACTTGTTGGTGGCTTTGAAATTTGAATAATATTTAATCAAGTGGTGCATGAGAATGAGAAGCAGTTCAAGCACGTGACAAAGTGGTGTTTAAGTTGGAGAAAAAGAGTTTTGGACATTTACAGTCAAAGTTGAGTACAAATATGTTTCAATGTATTGAAAGATAGATACAGGATGTGAAAGTTTTAAGCATGTAATTAAGACTGAATACAAATCATTCCAAATTTGCAATGAGAAATAAAAACGCAAGACAATCTTCCCCTGTGTGTCAAAGTTATAAATATAAATTAAATATGACACAAATAGGAGTTATGACTATTTTCACAATTCTGAATTTTAAAATAAAACTATTTAATGTATTTTAAGTCAATCTGATGCAATGAAATTGTTAGTTCATATCAGCAAAGTAAAAAGCGCTGAGTTTATGAAGTCAATCAAAACAGGTAACGTTTTTAAAAATTTATTAAGATGGTTTCAATTTTCAAATAAAACTCTTATAATGTGGTTTCGGCCGATTTCGATGTCATTGAATCGTAAGCAAAAATCAGCAAAAGAGGTGGCCATCGAAAAGCGTAGAATTACGCTGATGCTTCCACATTCACGCGTGGTTCATGTTTCGAAACCACTGACTTTGCTTTTGTTTGTTTGCCAACTGCCGTTTTTCGCGCTTCGTTCGTTGTTGAATGACTTTAGCTGGTCCATTCTTAAGAAAAAGACGAGCAAGCGTGAAAACAAAATGGTTCAAATTTCAGCTGCCCTCCGCGACATTTCGCCTTGGGTGTTAAACAAACAATCTTTTAAAACTGCCCAGAGAGTATGTCACTTGTTTTCTTTTTCGTTATGTTTATGAAAGCCAAAGGATCGGGTTCAACCGACCCAAATGGAGTCTTGTTAAATAATTGCTTCGTCAACCACGAACTGAGGTGCTGATTCCTCGCGGGAGTTCAACAAACGAAGTGTGTGAGCACGTTCTCGAGGAGTTCTCTGAAAACCCATCCAAGAATTGATTCCGATCGAAGCGAAGGTGACTCGTCGGGAAATCGTCGAACTTTGACAGCCGCCCGTTCCCTAGATGGGCCACTCGACACTTAAACGGCGGCGCCTCAAACGGATTCCCTATTTCAGAGCTATCGATCCGCTTCGTCGTGGGATCCCGCGATCAAGTAGGGAAAGGAAACCAAAGGAACAGGAAGCGGGCGCATTGAGGCACAACCCAAGCACATGTGTGTCGGAGAATGGTGCTGTCAGACGCATCTTGCGCAACGATTTCTATAAATAGAAGGCCGCCACGCGGGCAAAGCATAGACAAAGCGGGTTAAAAGCAGATGATCTTTCATCGGCATATGGTATCGTGTCTCGGGGTTCGAAAGAATGTCTGCGTTTTCCCTTTCGATCGTCGCGTACCACACGCGAAGGGAAGCAATGTATCCGACTTGTTTCCGATCTCTGATGACTTAATCCTTTATTCGGTTCCCCTTTTCGGTTGATCTGGTGACAAATTCACGCTACTTTCGGGGGGTTGAATAATGCGAGAAAATGTTTAATGGCTTTCTCAACCAGAAACACTGTGAAGCATGATCTCTACTTCCTAGAGATGTGTAGTTGACACTAGGGTGATCTGAAGTGGGTCTAAACCTATTGTGCTACATGTGTTTCGGAAATCTTTTATTTTTTCCTCCACAGTTTTCCCACACGACATCCACCATATCGCCATAAACACACACTCAACAAGTGGGACCACTAGTAGTGTTACATCGAAAAACAAGCTGTTAATCCACCGGAACTTCACTGGAGCAGAGGGGGAAAAAAACACGCTTATGACGAAAGCAATGACGATTCGGTGCATAAATCATTCCACTCATATGCTGATGTCATTGACTTTTCCGCTTCGTGCGCTGAGCGGGTTTCCCTTCCCGGTGGGAAAACTACCAGCTCTCGGTTGTGGCCTTACTTCAATTGCTTCTGTTTCTTTCCCAGCCGGGAAGAGGTGTTTGGGAGGCTCTTCAAATAATTCTGATGATGTTTTCTTCCACACAGAAGCAAGTGGAAATCGTCGGTGTAGACAAGCCGCATGTTCTCGTGTGACTTTTCCGGCACGCCGCTTTGAAACGTTGTAAAGAAGAAGACCGTTCCGTTTTATCCGCCTATGTTAAAAAAGGGACACTGTTTTCCCCATTAATGGCACCGTTTCCTCAGAATCGGGGGAAAATTAATGAGGCATAATGTTGAAGACAAAAAAGTAAAAGGAAAAAAAAGCAGTGTTTTGCTATCCGAATTGGTTCCTTGACTAATTGAGCTCACCATTTGTTTGTCAAAAATTCGGTTTGTTTATAAGCAGCCGAAAAACGGTGGTTTCATTCAAATTATTATTTTTTGAGTTTGTGTTTCTTCAACTGCACCACTTTCCAGGCGTTGTTTACACCCGACGCAAGCAATCGCTCACAGGTTCGTTTCGAGGACAGTTGACAAATCGCACCTCACCGACTCGATTGGAACCGAAACAAGGGCGCCTTCGTCGTTTCCCTGCTTGCTTTTTCGCTCGCTCCTCTCTGTCCGCTGTCAGTTGAAGTAATTTTTCAAATAAAAACGCAAAAACAAACCATCCATCCGAGTGGAAAAAGGGAGCGCTGGAAACGTGCACTCTCATGGCGGATTATTAGCATCCTTTTCCCCGTAGGCGTCCCGGTTGTGGGCTTCATACATAAACATATCGTCCCGCCATGGGCAAATAAGCCGGTGAGTGATGCGCGAATCAGGATCAACCGGGAGCCCGGCGGTAACAAAGGGGCGGAATTTACGATTGCCAACGTCGGGTCCTGTCCCAGCCTACGCACAACAGCATCCTTCTCCTGCCATGTGTGCTGTGGGCGCACTTTTCCGTACCACCGTGGGTTGACACACAACAACACGCGCTCCAAGCGGGAACGGGGGTGATGTGACAACATGTCACCGGTCACCAAGCTGCGACCATTATCATTAAGCAGTCATTTGTTTGCAGAAACTCCACTTAAAGCCAAACCCGGCGCAGAGCAATCCAAAGCACATTCCCTTTCTCCTTCACCGGAAAGTGGTCTCCTGGCGCGGAACCGGAACGTTTTTCTTCTACAACCCCGTTGGTTTCGACGCTCTTTTGCTTTGCATCATTTTGCTGATTGTGCTGCAGTTTTGTTATCATCCTCCGGTTTGCTGTCAACATATGGTTCGTGTCAGATGGTTTTATGCGACCAGCTTCATGCATTTTTTAATTTTCTTGAATTTCACTCTCATTTCCAGCTTGTTTAATTTCTTTTTCAAATCGAGTTTCAGTTGAATTATTGATTTTTAGTTAGAAATAATCTAATAGAAACAGAATAGTATAATCACACCATATTAAGCATTGAATTTTATTAATTGGTTAAATGGAAAGAAAAATTAAGGCATCAGAAAATTACAAATGAACTGTATAATGAACACATCCTATTGAAAATGTTTTTTTTCCTGGTAAAAAGATTCGAAAGATGAAAAATATTCGAAAGTTGAAAAGAAATGGAAAAAGCACACTGCAAAATTTTAAAAGTTACATGTATCATAAGAATCATTAAAATACGAACATAAATAGGATTAATATAATACATGTCACTTTGGGGAAAAATTACTTCTACATAGAAGTGATACCTCTCCGTTTGGCCCATGCTGATAGTTTTCTGGTCTTATCGGGCAGACTTGCAGTCACGGATGATTTCATGTGTAACTTTTCATCGTCCATCTAGTGATGGGCGCCTGCAGCGATCGCTTCCGGCGGATAAAATTCCACCGCCCGCTCGGAAAAGGAACTGAAGCATCTAAGCAATGGTGTAGCGAAATGCCTCGTCTTGCGGCTTTTGATTGGCGACACACATTTTTGCACTTCGCCCGTCTATAAAGCGCGTGGCTCCACAAAAGGAAATCGTAGCAGACGGAAGACATAAAAAAGAATGAAGCGAAATGAAAAAAAAAAACACTAAGCAAAACGCGACACATCCTCGACATCACGCCACCGAGATGTGGATGCCAGAAAAGGCCTTGCAAGATAGTGGTGGTGAGTGGAAGCTGTGGGTCTGAAGTGTGCGGTTGCCGGCTTCCATCGTTGAACCGACGCGCGACGTTTTCCGCATCCTAAACAATTCAATCAATGGGCTTTTGGATTTTTCCTCGGATCCGGTTGCATCTCCACAAACCGCGACACACGGACGTATACACAGATGCAGGGAAATCTAACCGATCATGAAAGAAACCCCGACCAGGGTTTCCCTCGGCTCACAGGTAATCCTCCGTTGGTAGTTCCCTTCAAAAGGCATGATTTTTCCCATCGATTTTCTTCGTTCCTTCACCTTCGTTGGAACGTGTCTCTGCAGGGGGAAAGAACTCCAACTCGCACACCATTTTCCCATAGCGTGCATCAGAGGGAAAAAAAGAGGCGGAAAGCAACAGGGAGGGCATTAAACATTTCACCAGCATCAACATTCGTCACCACACACTGTTTTAAGTTCATCCTATCGATCCGATAGCGTTATCGAGTTGTTCCCTGATTTACTTCACTTGATTTGACTTGATTTTTCTCGCCAACCAGATCACTTCACCGGACACAGGAAAGGCAGGAAAAATGCGTCACTTCAACCAACAAACCGACCCTCAGACGGGTTTCTCCTGCAAGGTTTCTGGTTTACCAGCGACGCGCCGTAGAATGGGAATAGTTTGGAACCAGTTACCGCTTTGCGTTTCTTCCCGTTCCTGCTTTTCCCTCCATCCAGATGGGCGGCCTCGCGATCGGTAGCGATCACGGAGGCGGCTGTCGTCGCGATCGTCGCGGTTTACCGGCCGACAATTACAGCCCGAGATCGTGGGAAATGTTAATTTAATTTCATTGCCTTCCGCAGATGAGGAAAGAAGCGTCACCGTTTGATGGAAGCCGGACTTGCGAGGGTATGGGGACTGGAGGTTTGTGGTTTCTCAGCGGAACTGGACAATGATGACGGAAACTGGCCCATGTTGCATTTAATATGATGCATTTTCAATAGAGCTTCGCGCAAGCAGCTCTGTCCATGTT
>KL646765.1:0-12203 GCA_000441895.2 Anopheles sinensis | reverse complement strand
CAAATAACCTGTTGATGGATGTGCTTAAAATGTATCAAAATATTGCTTTTTCAATATTCATTTCGATTACATGTGACAATTTTCTGACTTCCCCCAGGGGGATCTCTCTTTTTTTTGGTGTGGCTGGGAACTAGAAACATTTCGAATCCCATAGGATCGGCATAATCGAACGCACAAGCGACCGCAAATGCTCCGCCTATGACAATTTTCTTTCGTGGCACGAAGCAATCAATCCATAAAACCCTTAGAAGGGGCTTGTCGTTCACAGTGCACTGGTTCATTCCTTTCGATACCATTTATCTTACGAATGTTTATACATTACTCATGCTTCCCCTTTAGTCCGTTTTCTGCTATGATTTTTCCGGTTGGATGTTTTGTCTATAGATTCACGAAGAACTTAGACTATCTTTTTCGCACCATCATCAACGGGGGGAAACATTGTGTATATTCCTCCGTGGATTGCGATATCATATCTTAACGAGACGGGACTGTCAATTTGAATTATCAGAAAAATGTCCGTAGCTTCCGTTGGTCTGTCGTTTACAAAAACCCATCTCTTCGTCCGGTTTTCAAAACATTCCTTCGACAAGTCGGTGTCGGGTTCGATATCGCTCGTTGGCTCGTCACAACAATCTGTTCCAGGGATGGGACAAGAGATCGGTAGGAAATTTGGAGCCCTACATTATCGTCCGTCGGAAATCTTCATTGCAATTGCAAAAAATATCCCTTCTTTTATCTTAATTGATTCCTTCTACGGACCTACTAACACAAAACAAGCATCTCGCTTTTGGTATGAAGTAATATTCCGTCCTCCATCCCGCTTGCCCTTCACGAACTTTTCAGTCGGGAAAATGTGAAACGACTGAGTTAGTCGCAATGTAAATATGTGTGTTTTTTTTTCAATTTGTTGGCTACCCCCCCAAAAGTCAAGCTTTGGGAAAACAAAGCAAATTCCACATGCCAGTTTGTTGCCGATGTGTTTTCTTGTGAACCTTTGGCGCAATGGTGTGAGCGGGTGTG
The DNA here is from genome assembly GCA_000441895.2 of Anopheles sinensis. Taxonomy (NCBI): domain Eukaryota; kingdom Metazoa; phylum Arthropoda; class Insecta; order Diptera; family Culicidae; genus Anopheles; species Anopheles sinensis. Next base: position 11,183 of record KL646765.1, on the reverse strand, counting down.
GGACTCTCAAACAAGAGATTAAGCTAAACAAAAACGAATAAAACGGAGCAGACGTACCCGAAATGGGGTATCCTTGTGGAAAATAAAAATGGCAAAAGGTGTACCACATACGCACACAGACGCGGAGACAAGTCGTCCAAACATTTGCACACTCACTACCACCAGCTCTGACCGGGTAAAGCAAACGAAAAACCCAACTTCACGCTCTTCCCCGTAACACCCGAAAGAAGCCATCTTCTCGTCAGAATTCGACCACTTCGTAAGTTCGGGGTGTGAAAACCGGCTGGCTCCGGGGGGTAGACACAGTCCCGCAAATGCGAACCGTTGCCCGAGTACAGTAAACTGATGTTCTTTTTTTTCGCCAGCTTTCACATTTTACCCCGGCCAGCCCGCCCGGTCGGGTGTCCCGAGCGCTCATTAACTGAAACGTTTGGTTAATTGGAAGTAATGAAATTCAAATTTTAAGGCAACACGGGAAGAAGAGCACGTGGAACAAAGTGAAACATTACCGGGTACAAACCCAAATTAAAACATGGGAGAAAAAACCTAGCGATATTTTATCCTTCTTTCATTTTTGGTACTGCACGAAGAACCAGTTTTTCCGTGGCGTATACCGTACGCACAACTAGACGCTGGTTCGCACCGAAATACGCCAAAGAACGCCGATGCCAGGGGCATTTTGCGCTAGCCAAACCATGGAAACAAATTTGCACAAACCAACCCTGTTGGCCGTTTGTTGTTTTTCGCTCGGCTTGGTCAAGATCGGAAAAGAGAGCCTTCCTGTCGCTATGGATACATTTTGGGTTTCTCCAGCAGAAGAAAACGTCGTCTCCCCTGGGGACGATTCCCCTGAGGCGCACTGGAGAAGAGGAGAGGATTGTTCGACGATGTTTGAAATGTACTTGCACTTTTCACAGTTTTTCCGACCAACACTGCAAGCCCCCCACCACCAACACGTGCGAACCATTCCAAACCGAGGATTCATTGCTCTATCGATCGACCTTCTTCTTCCGCTTATGCCTATAGCACAGGGGTTTCTGTTTGTTTTCTTGGTTTTAGATGATTCTCAACACACTATGGTCACATGATGTGCTTGTGAGACACGGGACTTGCCGAGTGTTGCCGAAAGAGACCCCAATGTAAACACTGGACCGTTCTGTGCCCAAATACTTGGCTTCTGGAAAACAGAAGTTTTTCCCAACTTGCTTGATTAGAACTCACCGCAAGAGAAGTGAGATGATCCTGTAATCCTTACAGGAATCTGATTTGAAGGCTTTTCACCCGCATGAATATTAGCTGTGGCTAGCTTTTCTAAAAATCACATCATCCCACTGCGTCCACACAAGGACGAAAGCCGCACTCTAGAGCATTTGTCCGGCAAAGTGGACAACCTTTTGCTTCATACATCCGGTGGTTTGGTGTTTCCGGAAGGGTTTAACCGGTAAAGGAATATCCACACTTGCTCGGAAAGGACTGTAGATAGTTGCCGTTTAGTTGGTTGACCATGAGGGGGTGGTATTGATGCTGCTTGTTTGAACAAATATATCAAGTAGCTAGATCTTTGTTTCCTCCGACCCTCGGGTTTCCAGTTTTTGCTGACGGTACACTATCGAGGGAACTTTTTAACCATTATCGACATGTTGTTCTTAAGGTTTGCTTTAGTTTTCTATCTGGATCTGATTTCCGTACACTGTGTTGGAGCTCTTCAAAGCCACAATTGTATTTCGTTCGGGCTTGTTTGCTATTTGTAAAGGAAATGGTACCAATAATGGTGCAGAAATCGATACGACACGAATTTGGATCCATTGGATGATGGGGTTCAGATTACAGCTGTTTGATTGTAACATTTGGTGTTTCTCACATTGAATAAATAAAATTTGATTTAATTGAATTTTTTGACACGCAATGAATATTATACCTTTAGTAAGCTTGATTTTTACTTGTAGAACGTTTGGTAAACTGGTTACATATTTAGTTGAGTTTGGTCAATATAATTTCTTGAAACCGGCATGTTGTTCCAATGCCAATTGGGTTTTCTAAGAACCAGTAAGTTTAGCATTCATTGCGTTTGAAGATTAGTTCATCTTCCTTCAACATCTATTTCTAAACAAGCAATATTTTTTCAAGCTAGCAAGAAAGGCGATCTTGCCTCAGTGCCAAAAATTACCATCATGGCATTAACTCGTTGGGATATAAAATTGTAGAATAGGGCGGAATAAAATAAACGATAGCAGCAGCTTAATTGGAATTTCCACTTTATGCTGTGTTGAAAAAGAGCAAAATTTTCCATAATACATGTATTCATACATTTCATGAACTCAGTCAATTGCGCCCAGCCTTCCTTTCGCTATATAACAAGAGTTTTCTTCGTATGGTACAGTTTACCTCAACTGCTACGAAATTTTCCAAGCATCTTTTATTTTTTATCTCCGCTCTGGCGTGGCAAAATGGCTTCATGTGCTTTTTCTCTATCTATCGCCACCGTTACGGTGTGTTTGTGCCGTCGAAAAGTTCCACTGAGCAATATGTACAATGGAAAAAAGATAACCAAGTAGTAGCAGAATGACGGGAGAACGGAACCTTTTCCTCTGTTTTAATGAGAAAAAACATAGGAACAGCATTCGTACTTGGAAATCCTACCCAATTCTCTTTCTTTGTTGTCCAAAATATTATGCGTCCAATTTTTTCTGAATTGAAACTGGCTAACGGTATGTTTTAGCACGAAGGATCCTGAAAAAGGCATCGCTCAGAGCCTGTGCCAATATTCATGCTTTTCTCTTCGAGTTAAAAGCACCAGGCGGCAGCATAAGCGGTCGACGCCATTCGATGAGCAGCAGAGCGCAGGGGTTTTTTTTAGCATAAAGCATGTACGACGAAGCAAACACCTCTGGATGAACGTGTGTTCGTAAACTGCCTGCGCATGTTGGGAGAGCAGAGAGTGATAACGCATAGCATTGAGAGAATCCGTCAGCCGAGCCGAGGTGTAGACGTCCGGTTCCTATGTCGTTAATGTAGTGGTACCGGCTCACGCATCGTGTAGCAGGAAAATTCGGCGAAAATACCTGTCCCGCGAACGGGAAAACTAACTTGGAAAAGCGCCGCGACGTTGAACGGAGCAAAGATTCAAACTCTGAGAGTGTTGGAGAGAAAGATTGCAAGTGCTGCTTGGGAGAGTTAAAGAGCAAAGCAGCAGGAGATCGCAGGTTACGTGGGTAAGTGTTGGTACTGCGCCCGAAGCGGTGTAGAACAAAGGCAGAAATTTTTGTCCATTCGCTAAACAACCCGAGATCAAATCTACGGCAGAATTGTTTGATAGCGATTCGATTTATTCGCTAAGCGATAAATGAAGATAGTATTTTTTCAGGAAAACTGAAACCTGCGTTCGTAGAAGTCAGTAAAACCACGGTGGGAAAAAAGCTATGTGCACGCTCATCGTAGTGTGCGTGCTATCGAATGTTGCCTTTCAGGTACCCGAAAATGGAGAGAGAAGCGTGGAGAGGCTTTTAAATGCGATCCGCGCAACGCGAAATACTCTATTTACGTAGAATGCGGGAGAGCAGCAGAGGCAAATGTTAAGCTCGTCGAGCATCTGTGCGATGAAGATGGGAGGAATGTGTGTGTGTGTGTGTGCCGCGAGAGATACGGTGACCACGGGCACCACGTAGGGCTAGAAGGGCTGGTTCAGTTCTCAGTCCACGCTCAGCGTTCAACCGCACCGCTTCTCGTCCGTCGGACCGCATGTGGACGTCGTTCGCATTGTGTACACGCGTCCTGCGTATGTGTGAGTGTGTGCGTGTGGTAGCATTTCGCGTTTTATGTTTTTAATCTCCATCGGCCGTGCTTGTTGCCTGCCGTGAAAAAGGGCAACACGTAGAGATCGAAACCCGGCGGAGTAGTGGACATTTCGCACCGAAAGGTTACGCCGCTGTTCGCTAGAGGAGCGTACGGTGTGTTTGGCAATGTCAACACAATTCGAGTGTGCGTTTATTTGTTAGTGATTTTCTTTTTCCATCACCGTGCTTTCAAGTCAATCCATCGCTCGATGGTTGTAAACGCGTACTACGATCTCGGCGTACGTCGATTACGTTATCCTGCGAAGGGGTAGTTTGACAAGTTAATTGATGAATTTCTATGCCGGATTGTAAGCTCATCTCACTTCGCACAAAAGAACGACCCCGCGGATCGTGCGTGTGTGAGTGTAGTGTGTGTGCCGTTTTTCTGCATTCCCCATTATTCGCGGTGTGATACCAATGGGGGAAATTTCCTCAGCTGGCAAAAACAACAACAGCATCAACAGGCTACAACATTTGCCATCATCTGCAAAGGGTCTGGCCAATTGTACGTATTCGACGTATTATGCTCAGTGGGTGCTTCTTTTCTTTGGATACGATAGCAACGATAGTTTTTGAATGGAAAAAAACCTCTTGATATTTTCATTGACGAAAGTCGTGTTTTCAGGAGTGTATTTGTGTATGTATTAAATTGTTTTCGCTGATTGATGTGACGCGTTTGTGTGTATGTAACTTCGCGAAGCTTATCCACAAACTACTTTTGCCACTTTTTATGCTGCTATCGTTGGAAAAAGTGTACGTCGAACTCGTCTTCGGGTACAATTTTCTTTTCCGGACAAAAAGTTTTCCTCCCCTCAAGGATGTTTCTCGGGTGCGTTCGATGTTTTGATGGTTTTTATTCTTTCATATTACACGTAACGATCGTGAAATGGATTGTGAAAATGATAGCATTCGTCGTTTTAATCAAAATGAAACTCCCTCCCCCCTGGAAAGTGAAGGCATAAAAAATAGATACAAGGTCAGCGTACGCTGTGAGAGGTGCGATTCCAGTAGAAAAGGGGAATATTGAGGAAGGTTATGCTCAATATTTTTGTTTGCCAGTGCTCAGAAAATTTTATGCTACGCCGCTTTGCATGAAGACAGAGAGAAAAGAACGGCTTTCGCTCGTATAGTCAGTAAGCAAAACAGAGACCACGAATCGTGTGAAAGAAAGTTTGTGCAGAAAAGTGGCAGCATCATTTAGAAATTCACATTCGAACGTCGTGCATCTTTGTGTGTGTGTGTTGGTGCATACTTGGTGGAAAATTCAACGGGTGCCAACCATTTTCCATTTAAACCAAACCATCCGTACCTTATTGCTGTTCTTTTTTGTTCGCACAAAAGAAGTGTCTCCGATTCCATTAAACTTTTGTCCGGAAAACCAGTTTAAATTGTTGAGTTTTTTGTTCTTTTCATACAAACAGAAAACCACCGGTTGCCAATTGTTTTCCACGTCCGTGTGTGACGTGAAGCACGTACACTCGGCTAAATGCAGCTGTGCCTCATTTTGCTGTAGTTGTATTCGGCGCGCAAGTCCCGTTTTGGGATGGGCTTTGCATTGGAACCTTAGCTGCATTTGTAGATGACAACAATTTTCCATCAGTGTTCCACATTTCGGTTCGAACTGTTGAGGACTATAAATTGTTCTCACTTTATTTTACTTTTACTACTCCAACTGTTCAGTGAAACTGTGATAAAGTATCCTGGAGTCGAGAGCCTATATGAACATGAAGTAAAACTTATTCATATAAGAGAACAGCCCTTTTGGAAGGAATCCTTATGGACCTTGACAACATGATGGTGTAGGGTTCAATATGATAAAATATGTGAATATAAATATTGTTTTAAAGGTTTATCACCGATGGGCTAAAAATAATAATTAATCTTTTTCTCAACCAATCATCTCACAACACTCAATCCGTCTATCCTTTGGCTTCGATAACCAAATTTAATGTGAATCTTTTCGCCTCTTCCAGGTCTAGTAGCCTTTGCGTGAGCAATTGACGGATCCGTATCCGGGCAGTGTCAGGGGGTTGCGTGTTTGCCACCCTTCTGCCGGTCCGGGGCGACCTGGTTCGCTACCAGTAGGACAGAGGACACCGGGACCGAAAGCTATGGCCACACGAGAAAAGAAGGCCCGATCGGTGACCGCAGACTCTCCTACACCCTCACTCGGCAGCGCGAACAGTGGAAGCAGTAGCAACATCAGCACGATCGCCACAAACATAGGCAACACAGCAATAACAGGCTCCGGTGGAGCGAGCAGTGGTGCTGGAGATGGTGGAAGCGTCTCAGCACCAACAACGCCAACATCAAGCAGAAAGGGAGCTACGGCAGCGACAAATGTAAACAGTGCAGCCGGCAGTTCGACAACGACTGGTGGTAGTGGAGGTAGCACACCATCTTCCTCCTCTTCCTCGACGACGCGGGCATCCTTGAGTCGGGCCAAGTCGAAGCAGCTGCTGCTGGGTGACGATCCAACGGTCGACGATCCGGTTCCACTCGCTTCACCCTCGGAAGGAACCACCACTCCCGTCGTCACGACACCGACCCGCGCGACACGCCGTGGAGGTAGCATCGCGCGGGAAGATTCGGTCGGGCCGGATGCAAATGCATCCTCGACCTCGGCTACTCACCACAGTTCCAAGGAGAAAGAAGACATGCCGCAATCTGCGGCACCCGGTACGTCGAAGGATCACACCAAGTCTCCGGCAATCGGGGCCCGGCAGCGGGCGGCGGCAGCGGCAGCGGCTGCAGCATCAGCAGCCAAACCCAGCAGCAAGCAGTCGGTAGCGAAAAATCCCACCAGTACCACCGATAAACACCGGAAGCACCGGGTGGTAGCCCTCAAGCGTACCCTGCTCAAGCGCAAGGGTAAAAAGATCATCGGAAAGCCGATCCTCGGCAAGAAGGCGGTCGCCAGGAGACAGTTGGCAGCGACGGCGGCAGCAAAAGCAGCCTCCTCCGCGGCGCGTGCCACCATGCCAACGAAAAAGGAAGTCAGCGCCGCTACCTCGCCGACCACCACCACATCGTCGGCCAAAGAGGACGCCGATCTTCTCAGCACGCCCAGCCTGCGCAACGGGAAGCCCCGTAACTCGGACAGTCCCGTGGCGAAGCGCAAGTCGGTCGGTGCGGCACTGAAACGTGAGAGCAACAAATCGCCCGACCCGCTGACGGCACAGGTTAAGATCGAGCGGCGACGGTCCTGCTCGATGCCCAAGTCGGAGGACGGTGACGCAACGGCGGCCGCTGGGTTCGAGTTCAAGCGCGAACTGCTCGACGATGAGGTGCGCAGCAAGATGCTGGACAAGATGGCCGAAGCGTTCAATGGGCGCAAGCTGGAGGTGACAACACCGGGCGGAACGTTGCGCCGTAGTATGCGCCAGCGGAAAAGCACCACCCGGGATAAGGATGAATTCGTAACGCCACGGTTGAAGGGTGCCGGTTCGCTCGTGGACATCAAGGTCGAGCCGGTGGAACCGTCGGAGGAAGGTGAAGCGGATGGTGGTGGTGGAACCGCACAGCCGACCGCTCCATTGACGATCGATACGGGAGAAGAAGCGGGTGGGTTGAAGGATGGAGAACCGACGGCCGCAAGCAGCAGCAGCAGCAGTGGTAGTAGTAGTGGTGGTGGTGTTGGCACCGTGGGAAATGTGGTTGTCGGGGAGGGAACCGAACCGGTGGAGAAGGATCCATCGCTCAGCCCGGAACTGATCAGTGAGGGTGTGTCGGAGCTGAGCGTGAAGGAGTGCTACAGCGAGCCGGCCTTCCTGGAGAACAATCTCGGTATCGAGAAGGATCCGAAGCTGGGCGAAATCGTGCAGGGGCGCTTCCGGTGCGATAAGGTTAGTGACGCTAGTGGTGGTGCTTGCGAGGAGGTGGACGAAGAGGAGGAGGAGGCAGTTGTGGAGGAGGTGAAGATGAACGAGAGCGTTGGTGGTGGTGGTGGTGATGATGTTGTTGTTGTTGTGCAGGAGGAGGAGGAAGAGGAAGAAGCGAAGGAGGAGGAAGTGCATGTACAGGAATCGGTTGCGATCGAGGTAGAGGAGGAGGAAGCGAAGGACGACGACAACGAAGCGGAAGTACCGGTCGTGGTGGTGGTGGCCGATTCGAAGATGGAGACGGCTTCCCTTGGAGAGACCGTGGAGAGTGTGGAGGAAGGCAAGGAGCCGAAAGAAGACGATCAGAAAATGATCGTCGACGAGGAGGATCAGCCTTTGCCTGAGGAAGCGAAAGCTGTAACCGAGGAGGATGTTTGTCCGCCGGAGATTGAAATGGTAGAAGTAACGGAAAGCAGAGACGAAGACGACGCGATGGAGGAGGAGGACGTAGAGGTTGTGGTGGAGCTGGAAAGCGGAAAAGCGGACTCCGATTCCGAGACGGTTTCCTCGGAGCGCGTAGAGGAAGGAGTGGTTAAGGAAGCGGATAAAAATGAGACCGAAGTGGCGGACGTTGAGATGACCGAGGAACCCGCCAAGGTCGAGGAGGAGGTGGTGGTAGAGCAGGTGGCGAAGGAAGCATCGAAAGCTGCCACTGAGGAAAAGGTAGTGGAAGTCGTTGTGGAAGAGGCAGCTGTAGAAGTAGTTGTTGAGAAGGAAAAATCGCCACCGGTGGAACAGAAATTGAACGACGAAAAAACAACAAACAAGACTGTGTCGGAGGTGGATGTGGTAGAGGTGGCTCCCGTCCCAACGGAAACTGATAAAAGCGGAACAGCGTCACCGGGTCGTCTCGAGCGACCGAATTCCAAACTGTCCAGCGAAAGCAATGGCGGCACCACCGTCGTTGTTGCTTCTTCTGTTGGTGGCGAGGGTGAACAATCAAATGGCAACAATCAACAAACGACGACACCACGCACGCAAAAGGTGACCACGAGTGCCACAGCAACGACCCCGAGGGCAAAGTCCACTGTACCGACACCGACCGGCAGCAGTGGTAGTGGCAAGGAAACCAAGTCAAAGTCACGCGCTACCAAGGAGAAAACCAAGGACGACGAGAAGACACGCGAAGAAAAGTTGCGCCAGGAGAAGCTGCGCGTGGAGGAGAAGGTTCGGGAGGAGAAGCTGCGGGCCGAGATGCGGCTGAAGGAGGAACTGCTACACCAGAAGGATGGCAGCATACCGATAGTGGTGCTGGAGAATGGAACCGGAGACGAAGGGCCAAGCGCGATCGGCGGTGGCGGCGGTGGAAGTAGTCCTTCATCGTCGTCAAATGCAGCGGGAGATAAAGCACCTGTTGGAGGAAGTGTTGAGAAAGAGCAGAAGACTGACCCCGCTGTAACGGCACTGATCGCACTGCCCGCCATTACGATTTTAAAGAAGGACACAAGCACCAGCAGCAGTGTTGCCGGAACGCCGAAGAGAAAGCTCTCGAAAGATGCGGCGGAAACGGGAACCGGTCCGGTGGGTCAGAAGCCTAAAGCGGAACTGGAGATATTGCCAATTCCGGCAGAGCCGACGGCTAAGGAGGAGAAGCAACAGTCCGTCAAGGAACCCGACTGTTGTTCCGACATCTTCCGTCGATTCCGTCGAGTCACCGTTGCAGATCATTTCGAAGAGTGAACAGGCCGCTGCAGCCGTCACGATCACCGTGGCGAAGGCGGTTGAAGGTGTCGCTGATGGCAACAAGTCGCCAGTACCACCGACCACTTCTTCATCATCCTCGCTCAGTATAATAAAAATCGAAAACGAACGTGGTGGCGCAACTCCTTCTCCGAACGGAAGTGGCGATGAGAAGAAACACAAACGGACGGCATCGGCGGCGGGCAGCACTACTGTGGCCCAACTTCCCGCCGATAAGGCATCGATCGTCGTCGTCCCCGCCACCACCACCGGTAAGGAGGAACCAACGGCGCCTCCACCCGCCCTGCGGCTGCTCGAAGAATCCGATGACGTGGCGAAACAGAAGGAATACCACCTGATGAACCTTGGCCTGCTGACGATTCGGGCGGCATGCGAAGAGAAGCAACGCCGTGCGGAACAGAAACCTTCCGCGTCGGATGATGGAACGACAGGTGCGGGGGGCGGTGAGGGATGGCTTGCGGGTGCCATCGGTAGCGGTCAGTCCGCCGGTAGCAACGGAAGCGGCACAAGTGGCAGTGGGTCCGGTGGTCGAAACGGGAGCAATAAATCAGCGCGTGGTTCACGCGACGAATACACGGTTTCGATGAAGACGACCGTGCTCGGTGGCAAGGGCGGTGGCGGTGGTTCGGGTCGGGGTGAAAAACGCAAACAGCAGCGTATGCCCCTGAAGATGACGTTCCAGAAGGGCAAGGGTAAAGGCACGTCGTCATCGGGTGGCAGCGGCGGTGGTGGAGTTGCGGTGCGCGAGTTCATCCAACGGTTCCGGTACGTCCAGCAATGGAAGCGCGGCGGCCGGCTACGGTACCGACGGGGCGGCAGCAACGGGGACACGTTCTACACCATCCACAACAACGAGGTGAGCACAAAGAAGAAACGGAGAGAAGAAGGTAGACAAGTATTGTAGAAAGTAGTAGAAAAGTCGGGCGAATATTATACACCACCACATCACATCGGACGGAAGCGGACGATAACGACGACGTTGCAAAACGGTCGGTCAGGATTAGTCTAAGTGCCGCTCGTTTTCTTTCCCCTTCGCTCTTCGTTGGAACTCACGCTCCAACGTCATCTAGGATTCACGGAACTACATCCGAGGGCTTATGCCTTCAAGATAAGATTTTACCTTTTATCCCTTCTGAGAACAGTGTACGAACCGTCGAAGGTCACCACTTTCTTACCTTCGATACGTCCCGGGATAATCCCCCGTGCGGAAGGAGATTCCGGGTCCGGCAGAATGTAATAGAATTGCTCGACATCCAACTAGAATCAATAATATCAACATCACCGGAAAAGGTGGAGTCGTTCGTCTTGACCTTCCCCAAGCCCTCATCGTCCCGTACGCGTGTGCTTGTTGCTTTTTTTTCCTGTGTGTGTCGTGTTATTATGCTACCAGATGTTGTGGTGGGGGTGTGTTTCTTTCTTTTGTTGTGCTTGTTTGACACCAACACACCTGTTGGAACAGCTGGGTGGCCACACTTTTCCACCCAGCCGTTTACATACGATTGTTCAATTGATTTCAATTTTTTTTTGTGCTTTATTTCACGTTTCCGTTTTTTGCAGCAACTTGATCACCACTCGTCGAACTCCTCCGATGGACATTCGCACCGGGACACGTCGACGGGCGGCCGGAAGGCACACAGCCGATCTCATACCACCGGTAAGTGTGAGGGCGGGGGATGTCATTTTTACTTTCGTATGTTTTATATGTTCGATTACAGCCGTCGCAAGCAAATTTTATCTCGAAAGCAGGTTATGTTATCTGTGGACCAAG
>KE525364.1:102214-115172 GCA_000441895.2 Anopheles sinensis | reverse complement strand
GGTTTGTGTCTAGGGAATTTTACATAATGGCTATATATATGGTAATATGTATCCCAATTGGTTGATTAATCATCAAAAAATGTTTGAATAATTTTTTAATACAAATTTTTATTGTTATGTTCAATTCAATTATTCAATTCAATTTGTGAAGCAACCTGATATTCACTGAAATATTTCAAAACGATTGTGCAGTTGTCAGTTGCCAGACCCCCGGATAATCCGCCCCCCGGTTAATCCGGCCCCGGATAATCGACGTCCGACTGTATTTTTACATATGTTCGATTATCCGTGGAATTCGATTATCCGGGGCCTTCAGGTCCCGACACCCCCGGATAATCGACGTCCGACTGTAGTAAAAAACTTGTTTTGTAACTGGATCTATGTGTACAATTAACCTCTTAATTGGAATTCTTTTGAAGACAAACATCTTTGTACAATAGGCTTTTCGTGCTCCGTGTTTTTGAAATCAATAATACGCTGTAAATGAGCTACAGAAACCTTGGTTGAGTTTGATTTTGTAATAGCAAATTTGTTAATGATTTTTAAGCCAGTGCACCGATTTGGATATGTTTCCACACAAATAAAAGGTCTTTTCAGGAACACAACTTTGTTAAATATAATATACTTTCATCTTTTCTAGTTTTTTGAACAAATATAATGTGAGGAAAACGATAGCACGTTAAAAGGTAGAGAAACCTTGATTTGTTATTTAAATTTAAAATGATAATTGTCTCCTAAAATTTTGTCCTTTAACTGATTTTACCAAAAACCCTTCAAATTAAAAGTCTTTTTAAGATTTTGAGATATTTCAAAATGTGTTAAGACACAAAAACAGATAATTATCATAGAGACAAACATTGATGCGCTATTTCTATTATGTGCGGAATAGCGACAAACACAATCAGCAACGGCTTTCCTAGACAACCAAATTTGTTTTCTAACTTTATTATTTAATGTTTTTATTCATACTTTCAATATAGTTTTGTTCGTGTTTTGCTTTTAAAAAGAAGTTGTTTAAAAAGAATAAAAACAGTTACTTTATTAAAACTTCATCAACATATCAGTGATAAAAGAACATTTTTCAGACTGTGCTAGAAATGTAAAGCAGAATCTTGAAAACTGGACCACGACATGGTGAATGCATAATCATCAAGTCACAATTCACTCGTCCATTCTGTGGATTCTCTTCAAACAACCTTCGTCCAACCATGCCTGGTCGGTATCGTACAATTATATCGATCCATAGGAGATAAAATGTTACCGTTACACTTATTAGTAGTGTACACACGATCCCCTAGGAGACCCACCGGTGCATAGCTACACACGGTTGTAACGGATTTTACGTCTGATTTGTCCGTATTGGTTACAAGCAGGCCACTGGAACCGGTTACCGATACCGATGATATGGTCGCAAAAGGGGCGCAAAGAGACGGCAATGTTGTTGGATTCCGCCCGCTTCGTTAGTTGATCTAATCATCAGGCGGCGTACCAGCGTTCGCAACAGGAAGAGACAACTTTGTGGGCTGTTTATGCTAAAATTGGCACCATTTGCAGGGAAAATCTTTCATCGTGGCCAGAGAGAAAAAGGCTAGAGAAGATGGCTTAAACCATGACTTCTTCCTGTGCACTCGATTCCATTTACTAGATGCAAAGCACATCTTCGATCGTGAGCTAAAGTGGCTTAAATAGGAAAAAAATACATAGGCTGGATTGGTATTGCGTAAGATCCGTTGCAGAACAGTGCTCTGTGGGCCATCGAATCAATTTCATAATTGGTGTGCCTCTAGTACACCGGTTTTGCAATCGCTTCCTGTGTCCCTGTTGGCCTGTTGGTCCGTGAGGGGTTTCAAATTATAACGGATTTATGTTTACCGGTTTTCTTATTTGTAAATGTCCCTATCCGGAGAGTATGAATGTCTGCTAGAGTATGCTAGCTTTGCACGGCTGTAATTTTCCCGTTAGATAATAGGCAATGTTTTTTTTATTTCACACTCATTCGTACTCAAACTCCAATCCGCTGCCCCCGAAGTGTTCCTCGATCCACGTGTCGAACCGGGCGGACATCGCTGCATCCATGTGGTTTTTCCAGTCGCCTATCTCTCCCTTGCGTATAAACTTCACACCAGCGTCTTGCTGTACGATCGGCGACTCCTTCATCAACGGTTCCAGATTGACGGCCGGATTGCGCTGCATACGGTCGAACTGCAGATGCTCACACATCCGCTGCACTTCGTCTTCCGTCAGTTCGCGCCCAAACTCCAGAAATTGCGCACAGCGGCGTATCACTTGCGGCAGGTTGCGCTTCATATCTTCGTACTTCAGAAAGAGGATGTTGTCTTGGTTGCGCCGCTTCCAGAAGGCGAGCGCATGAGCCCACATCGGTCCAACGGGGGCCTGATCGGCAAGAAAGATGTCACACAGCTCCTGGAAGGTTCCCTCGGATCGATGGATCAGCTGGCAGTAGTAGTAGTACGACACGCACAGGTCCTTCGGATTGCGCACAACGTAGATCATTTTTGGCCGCACAGTATCCAGCTCGCGGGGATGCAACTGCCAAGGAAGATGACATTTGATAAAGCGCCTTCCGGGCATCTGATGCACACACTGCACCGAATCGATCCGTTCGTGTCGACTGCCGAGAAAGGATAGAAAGGGTTAGACATTTTGCCTCTGGCTCCCGACGAAAAGACGACAACTTACGTCACGGTATCTTCCACGGTGCGATCGTCGGAAAAGATGGCCGACAGTTCGAGCAGCGGCGTACGGACCTGCTGCAGCTGATTTCGGGCACCTTCGTAGTCGAGATTGTTACCGAGCAGCCACACCATTTCCTGTGCCCAGGTAGATCCCGCCCGAGGGAATGACATCAGCCAAACATCATCCGAACGGATCGGTAACGTACGAATGGATTCACCCAAGTCCACATACTTCCGGGGCATAACAACATGACCCGGGTTCACCTCCACGAAGTGGTCCTTACGGCCGAAAAAACGATCCAGCCGTTCCTTGATTTCCACCGGAATCGGTCGATACTCGATGTCCATCGTGAACGTTGTCGGGGGGGAACTTCTAACACACGGACCACGGATACAGCACCCGGTTTCAAACACGGCACAACTCTCTTCTACCACGAATCACTTTCACTGGCCATTCACCAGGTGTTACTGTGGCCGGAAATTGGCTGCACGGTTGCATTTATAAAGTGCCAACCCTTTGGACCCCTTCTCCAGTGCAAAATCTAGGCGCTAGGATAGCATCGGCAATGGTCGTCGCCGTTGCACATGTTTCTAGAAAAGAAAGCAAACCCCGCACCGATGTTGGGAGAGGGTGGTTGAATGGTGGAGTGAGAAGTTGAACATCGGGCTCCGGTGCATTTCCGTGTTTATGGCGCTTGAGTAAAAGCTTTTTTTTGCGTCTGTTAGGGCCGGAGAACTCAATGCGCAGCCGAGGTGGGATTATAATTTCACCCTGCAGCTTCACTGCGGAAGGTTCGGCTGGGGTTGAAGTTGGTTGGTGTGCAATCGGCACAAATAAGCAAATAAACTGATCGTGATCGCCAAGGTTCAATGGTGGTCCATCGAGTGCGCCTCAGGGTTGGTGATATACTACGGGTATAAGTTGTTTGGTTGACAACGGAGCAGATTATCTAATATGATCGTACAGCGCTAGCGGAAGCGTGTTACTTTGTTAATGCCGCCTGAGCAGAACCTGAGTAGTTATTTAACGGTTTGATGCAACGAGATTAATTGATGCTTATGTTACATGATAAATCATCATCATTTAAATACAAATAATTCAATTTTTGAGCTATTAGCAAAAGATTACTAACAGCTAATTCACTTTCATGAACTCCCTGTTTTTGTAATTAAAACATGTTGAGAAACCTATGGCAGAGTTAAGAATCGAGTGAATGGAATACGAATATACAGCGATCAACACACCTTTTACAAAATTGGCAAGATTTAAAAAATAGCTTGAAACTGCGGGCCAGTTTCATACACACATTAAACGGTGTTTTATCTTTGCATAAGGTCATTGCTTAATAATGTTTGTAAATTATCTGACATGGAAATAATGTTTGTAAATTATTTGACATGGAATGAAAGCACGTCGATGATGTTCAAAAATATGCTAATGTTTTAATCTTAATTTAGTTACATTTAATAGTACACAATTACATAAACTACACCTTTATATTTGTCTAGGGTTTTATGAAATGGGTCGTCAACTGCACACTTAAGTAAACAATACGAACAATTTTGTCTCAAAATACTAAGGCATATTGATTTTGACTATTTTGTATATATTTCATGGCTTTGTCAAGTTAACTCTATCTATTATCGAAGCATTTCACAACTTTATTTCTATATTTTACGTTTAGGGCCAATAATCATTCATATCATGTCTACTTTTAACTTATTATACTTAGTAGAAAAATACCTAAAATTATGGTTTCGTTCCTTAATCGTTTATCCATTTCCTGCCATCGACAAACATCAACAGAAAACATATTTCTTCTGATATCCCCCAAGGCTGTTGACCCTTCGAAAACGATCCTCTTCGCAAATTCCCCGCGATCGAAAGCTCACGTATTCGAAAATATCACACATGTTTTTAACTTCCTTTTAAAAACTTCTTTCATTCCTTTCTTTCCCTCTTTTCACTTGACATTTGTTTCCTCCACCGTTACTTTCTTTCACCCTTCTCGAGGCGTTCTTCCTTCAGCCCCGCTCGATGGGATTCCTTAAGATTATCATTTTCAAACCCGATTTTTGTATTCCTTCGCCCGAGGTGGTATGGTTTTGGTGCTGCCCAAAAGGTTGCGGCATCGGTTCGTTGTTGTGTTGGCCTCCTTCTGGCCGGTTGTTCCCGGTTGTTTTGCGTTTCATTCGCTTTGGTCCGTTGTGTGCGCCTTTTTGACCTACTTCCTGGGGATAGATCGGAGAAGCTTCGAACTCGCCAGAAACATTCACCCCAATCCGTGGTCGTGACTGCGCGCCCCTCCATGGCGCGGTGGGAGTAAAAGCTTCGATCCATGATCACACCATGGCCATGGTCATTGGAAGAACATTCTCTTGACGTGAAGTTGAAGGCTCTCCAAGTTTGAGGTTAACGACTGTAGTTTAACAAATTTTTCTTTCTCTTTATATTTCTTGTTCATATGGTCTTTCTTTTTTTCCCCCACGGCGTCCTATTTATGTTATAAACATAGATTGGATTACATTCGGCAGCAATCTCCGTACCGTTCGTCGTCGCGCTTGGCCTTCCCGCAAGGAAACGTCTTCAACATACGATGACATACACCGTAAAGGCCGTTCACTGTGACCTATTTGCGGATTCTGGCACCTCAACGGGTTTCGGTGGGCACTTCCCAACCACCAGCATATCTACCCGTTGTCGCAGTTCTTTCTTTCGCGTGGCTCATGAATTATGCAGCACCTTTTGTCTGCGCTCGTTGGTGAAGGAGAGTTTCATTTTTTGGACGGTGAAAGTATGACAGTTTTGTGTTTTCCTCTCTCCTTCATCCCAAGGGTCTCTCCCGTCTGCCCGTCAGAGAACCCGTTCACACCCGCTGCAAACTTCTTGGATTCTGTAGGTGTCTGCCAATCTCAACCCCCTCATGGGGTTCCTCGCTTAGGCGAGCATTTAAGTTACTCTGGTTGTGCGCGCGCGCGCCACCGAGTTTGAATAAATCGTTCCCGTTTGACTCGTTGGCTCGGAACGCTCGGCCGCAGGTTTGCCACCACGCGTGGCTTCATTATCACCCCTCCCGAATCGTAGGCCGGGTAGCGGATGTTGTATGTTTCCTAACCATCGCTCGCGGTCTGCTGGGCCGCATGACGATTCGCAATCGTGGCACGGAAGGAGGGCCGCAAAATCGCACCGTTCTAGCCCACTGGCTTGGGCACTTGCTGTTTGTTGCCTGGTGGAACTGATTCGTTGTACCCCCGGTTGCCCGGTCGATTTTACTCCGAGCGAGCACGGGTAAACTACCCCTAATCGCTTCTAACCGAGAGCAGCCCTTCCTGAAACTCCCCGCTCCCGGGACAGACAAAAGACACGAACGTACGTTAAGAATTACTGTTATAAAAATATGTGTTTCCTTCCACCCTGCGGGCGGGTTCCTTTCCCATCGCCCATCGCCCATCCGGGCGGGATCCTCAGCATTAAGAAGGCGGCAGGTTGAGATTGAAGGAAGCAATGGCAAGAGGGAGAGTCCCCCGGTCTTCTGGCCCGGTTACATTCATACACGCACACAACCTGTTCTAGCGCTTCGCTTCGTTTCGTTCCGTTTCGTCTCGATGCCCGGCAATGACCGCGCTGGCCCGCGCTTACCTTCGCTGTCTTCATGCCATGCATTTCTTTCACTCCTTCTTCGTCGTTAGCACCTTTCTTCTGCCTCACGATGACTCTATTGCTTCGCTTCTTTCTTCCATCTTTCTTGTTCGTGAGCCAAGTAAAAAAATAAAAAGGAAAAGATATCTACCAGCGAGCAGCGGATCGTGGCCGAGATCTTCTCGAGGAACGTGGCCATTCCCTGGGCCATTCAGTTCTGTGCCGGATTTCAAGCTGAGCGCTTGTGTGCTGTCCGCGGTCCAACGTACGAGTGGAAGGAAAGGGAAATAAAGCAGCAGAGGAACTGTGCGTTTGGTGACGGAATCCATTGTTTCAGCAGTGCCAAGTATGTGCTAAGATTTCTGCCAAGCTGGTGAACAACGAAAATCTATCGGAAACAAAATGGTGATTGTGAAAGGGAAATATCTGTGCCTCGTGTCGCTGGTGATCTTCTCGATCAGTGGGAGTGCGTACACGACGCAACGCACGAATGCTGCGGCAAGCGACGATGGTAGCCCGTTCTTGGACATGGCGTCCGAGTTCTTGTCCACGCTGGGCAATCAGCAGGGAGCGGGAGGTGGTGGTGGCGGGCTCGGAGGTGCCGCAGGACTCTCCGGAATCGCGTCCATGCTGCTGCCCCTGATGGCCAACGCCAACGGTGGTGGTGGTGGAAAGGCCAACGGAAACGATGGCATGGGAGCAATCCTGTCGGGTATTGGAAGCATGTTGGCCGCGAATGCAGGAGGAGGCGGTGGCGGTGGAGGTGGCGCTGGGTTTGATCCAGCACTGATCGGAAACGTTATTCAAATGTTTGCCGGAGCGGCCAGCTCCGCCGGGGGAGGCGATGAGGCGGTCGATGAACCGGTTCGTCGTCAACAGCAGGGAGCCGGTGGAAAGCGTCAGAAACGGAGGGCTTCGGCGGAGCCAGCGTCGAACCCGCTGGTGGACACGATGCTATCGATGGCCTCGAACTGGCTGGCGAACTACAACAGTGCCGATCATGACCAGGAACAGCCGGCACCGGGTGGCGGAGCGGACGCGCTCGTCAATCTGCTTCCGTTGGCCGTCCAAGCGTTCCAGTCGTTTTCCGGACCGGAAATGCAGCGCACGCAGGAGAAGCACAAGGATCACTCGTGGGTGCTGCCACCGTTCCTCGAGAACATCCACGTCATGTGGGACCAGTTCACGCAGTCCGAGCTGGCCGGAGCGCTCTGGGGTAAGCTGGGCCTGAACACGGTCTTCAAGGGCTTCGTGGGTCGCGACGGTAAGCTGGACTACGACAAGCTGTTCCAATCGCTGCAAAACCAATCGTTCCGAAGGCGCTGGATTAAGGCGGCCACGATCTACCTGGCCGAGTGGGTCAACTATATCGCCAATCCGGAAGTGTACCAGAGGTGAGTAATTACGCAGTGAGGCGGGAAACCCGGGATGCTCAATGGCGTGCAGAGTCGAGTACCGTTACCCGGGGATGACGTGGTGTGCGCACATTTGTGTTCGCAAAAAGTAGGTCATCCGGCATGTGACTCAATCGTTTTTACCATTCGTGCTTCGGCAAAATTTCATCATGTCACCACCAGGTACGTTGCCACCGGACAGATGATGGCCAACGGGTTCCTGCAGTCGCAGGGCTACCCGAAGCAAACGTTCCTCGATATTAACCGACCGAGCGAAACGATCTCCAATCTGATCGATCATGTTGCGAAACGCCACCTGGCGGTGAAGATTTCCTCCGTCCAGTACGTGAAGCCGGCCGTCAACTACGTGAAGGACCTGCTGAAGCTCGGCAAGGCCAAACAGTTCCTGCAGCAGTACAACGTCACCGAGATGACCGACAAGCTAACCGATACGCTCAACCTGGAGGTACTAAAATGTCTGTTCGGTGCCCAAGTTCACCAGGATGTTAACGGATTTCTTACCCTCCCCTTGTAGGTCATCGAACCCGTGCTGAAGGTGCACCGTGCGTACCGACAGGCGATTGCCAACCCGCACTGCGATAAGTACATTCTGTGCGAGATTAACTCGCACGATCCGAACGAAAAGCTCGGTCTCGGTGGCTTCAAGCACGGCGTGACCCGGTTCGGCAGTATGGCCGCGGCTTGGTTTATCGCGCAGGAAACACGCACCCCCTTCTGGACGCTGTTCGCCAACATCAACGATCCGCACCACTGCGACATCAAGCATCCGGTCGACTGTGCGGAGTATCACGAGAGTGAGGATCGCGTCACGACCGAGTATCCGCACAGTGAGCTGTAAAAAGTGTCGGGAAGTGGCCCCCGGGGGTGGCAGTCTTCCGTTGTTAGTTCCGTGCTGTTCGGGCTGGTGCCACGCTTCAAGGGCCAGACCTGGAAGCACGGAAGCCGTAAAAAAACACGCACCCAAACGTGATTGTTGAAACAAAAAGCGCAGAAAATCAGGTGATCTTCGTCGGCAAACGTCGGCAGCAGCGAAGCAGAAGCGCAGTGTGTTGTCTCGGGTATTGGTTTGCAAAATTACAATCGAACTGTCTGGCCACGCATGGGAGTATGCATGGGTGAACGTGTCACTAGTATTAGCGTAGCGTATCGTAGGGTTATCTTTCAGCTTTTAGTTAGGGGAAAACGTAATATTTTTAAATAGAGAATCAAATGATCGAATCAACTGCTGTGCAAAGCGGATAAGGTCAACGTAACGGTGGATCGCTGTACGGATAGACGACGGTACGAGCACTGAACACGGAACACTGATCATTCCATTAACATAACGGTCAACGAATGTATTGTGCTGAACAGCATGCTGGCTACTTTCTGCTCGAACCTCGTGTTCCAATATTCACCGTTGGTTTGACTTTAGCTAACTGTTGGAGCATAACCTGACTTTCCACTGCAAGGTGTAGGTTAAGCATAGTTTATCACTGCAAGTGTGCAAAAGGCGCTTTATAGCAGAATCTTTGGGTGCTTATGAATCTCTGGTTATGACTGAGTAAGTGGTGTGATTTATTTCCACCAGCTAGTATGAATGGATGTTTTTGGTCCCCGACAGGTTTGAATGTCGATTTGTAAACCGTCCCGCCAACACACCAGTCGAGATAGACGGCCGATAAACTGAGCGACGTTATTAAAGGGGCGAGATCACAACCTAAAAATATAGCAAAATCATGGAAACATAAATAAAACAATAAATATGAAACGAAACAACAACCTTCACGATGACTTGTATGCTTTGGTGTGCAGGCTGAGATTCATTAGTATATTTGTTTTGGACATTTAGTATATTCTTATGTATTGCACTTTGGTGCTAAGGCTCGCGTGACCAGTGGGACGGAATTAGATGACTTGAATTGGTGCGCTCGACCGGCTGGAATGTTAGAACAGTTGGTGTAGTTTACTTTTTGATGCTTTTACACACCCAATCCATTCCCTCCTGGTAGTTTGTTGGAGTAGCGTTTGTGAGGAATGAAAGAAAACAAGGTATTCATTTAGACCGAGTGAAAACTTTCTTATGTGACCAGCTGCTTTACCTTCACTCCGGTGCCTTGTAGCGCAGAGCAACCCTGTATCTGCCAGGTACGGTCGGTCAGTTTGACCAACTTCAAACATTCTGCTATCTCGGAAGCCTTGAGCGCACCGACGATGTCTTGCTTGTTGGCAAACACCAACAGGGGGACGGATTTTAATTTATCGTCCAGCAGCAGCTCTGTCAGCTCGTCACCGGTCTCTTCCAGCCGCTTTCGATCACTGGAGTCGATGACGTAGATCAGAACGTCGGTGTTTTCGAAGTAGTTCTTCCAGTACGGCCGTATTTTACTCTGTCCGCCGATGTCCCACACGTTCAACTTGAATCCCTCGGAAACGACCGATTTTATGTTGAAACCGGCCGTCGGCGTCACCTGTGTGACTTCCTCCGAGGCGAGCTGCTTGAGCAGCGTCGTTTTTCCGGCATTGTCTAATCCTAGCAAAAGGATGCGAAGTTCCTTTTCCGGTGCCGAACGCAGCTTACGCAGAAGAGATAGAAGCCCCTGACGAGGTTGAATAAAGAGTTTGAAAGGATTGAATTTGAATTATTAGCTTGACATTCTAGTCCTGAACCTGACTGAGTTTTTAATAATTCCAGATTTAAGAGCAACGAAAACTGACAAGTTTAAAATTGAGATTCACACCAAGGTCACTAGAATATCCCATCTCTGAGTATTGCTTTGTTTCAGCAACCTTGATCAAAATGCTGTAAGTGCTGCTGTCAGTTTCGTGCGACTTCATAAACAAACTGGTTGCCGGGGAAACGAATCACAAACAAAATAGAAAATTTCCACTGATATTGCAGCGAGGCAGGTATAAAATAACATTCTAATAGTGCCAAAATTCAAGCAACGTTTAATCTTTGTGGAATACTCACCATCTTCGGTGACGGTAGAGTGTGTTGTTACGCAGAAAAATAGTTCAAAGTTCGCCAAAGTTTAGAAAATTGTGTAGAGTAGAGGAGTGAAAACAGCAACACACAGCAGTTGTCTCGAATGTCTAGCTGTCATTCAGTTGAAGGTTACTACAACGAAGCTTCCTGGAAAAGTGAGTATTGCTTCGTTTCAGGAACCTTGCAGTGGTTTAACCACAGCCTTCGTTCAACCAAGGTTACTGCAAGGCTTAATGGCGTTACACCGTTACGGCGACGTTTTCGATGTTTTTTTCAGAATAAATGTAGGGATGGCTGGGGTAATACGTATTACGTATACGCACCCCTAAGACATAACGCACCTTTTCCAATTTCTTAACAAAAACTCGTTCTAGTCGCAAAAAAAAAACATTTCCCAGAATTGAATTAACTAAAATAAGGTCATCTACATCAACAGAAAAGCGGTTAAAATCCCAAATGAAGCCCCCTCCTCGTTGTATGCACGCAATGCGTGCACTGTACGTGAGGATCCAATCGAATCATTAAATAATTATTTCGATGCAGGATAGTTTATGTAGTTTCGAATCAATCTCAAACCTCTTTAGAATTTCCGATGGTGACACACTCTGTATGGATAGGGAAAAGCATGGAAAATTTGGAAATGCGTAACCTTTCGATCGATTTGTTATTAAGTTTTTTCAAAGGTGATGAGAATGATATTTTTATGCTAATTAATATACACTATATAGAAAGGAGAAAATGTTAAATTTGATTATCTCTTCATCCAACCAAAAACTTGTTTATAAATTTTAATTCATCAATTTAAAATGTTTCTATGTTTTAGGCTTGATGATCGATAACGATCAACATTACGAGTAAACTAAGTTGACAACGTCACCGTGAACAGTGTGCTGATATTTTACGAAGATAAAAAGATCTTACAGAACAATTAAGTCGCGTAAAATGGTTTGTCGCATGTGGATAGAAGGTTTAAATCCCTTCCAAGCTGATGCAAACACGTCGCTTAAAGGTATTTTTTACCGGAATTATAAATGATCACTAATAATAAGATGTTTGTTTTCAAATCTAATATCTGTTCTTTTGTATCGTTCTCTGCTGGTTATCCATTTAACTAATTTTTCCCCTAGAAATCAACCTATGCACCCTGCTTGGATTGGAAACAATATCGTCAAGAATTCTCGTAAAGTTCGGTCCATTGTATGCTTTTATTGCAGTGGAGAAAACGTTGTACACTTTCAGCGCTGTGATTGATCATCGCAAAACTACTAACTTTGATGCTGACATCGTTGCACTGGCCGCCAACAGTAAACACTGTTTGGTACTGTTATCCTCCGGACGATTGTTCAAGTACGATCCTCTCGCAGATCGTTTGATATCCTTAGAGTTTCTCGGCGTTGAACGGGTCAAGGACGATCAAGCGATCGAATCGATAACACATCTGACCGCCGGAGAGTGCGTTACCGTGGCGTGCACCTCGCTGAACGCCGTGTATAATATCCCCAACAAAACGGTCACCCTGCCGAAACACGTGCGCATAAGAAAGGTGGTGGCTGGTTTTGAACACTGCCTTCTTCTCACCACCAACGGGGACGTCTACAGCTGGGGTGGTGGATTGTAAGGATAATCGCCTTCTCATGCGCTTCGGTTTGGTTCAATAATTTTACGCACATTTCCCCTTTGCAGACGCGGTCAACTTGGCAATGGTGAAATAGGAGCACCCCAGGATACGCCACAACTCGTGGAACCGCTGGCCGGTGTGAAGATAGTGGACATCGCTGCCGAAGGGTGGCACTCGGCGGCAGTGTCCTCGTTCGGCGATCTCTACACGTGGGGCTGGAACAATCAGGGTCAGCTCGGTTTGCTGGGCCCAAAGCAAGACGGCCATGTGGTGACCCAACCGCAGTTGGTCTCTTTTCCCGACGGGGCGGAATTGACGGTCGAAAGGGTGCACTGCGGTATAGGACACACCGTGGTGGAAGTAACGCCGACGGACGAAGGCGATACTAGAGATGTGCTGATTGCCGGTTGGGATTTGGTGGCACGGTTCGATTATCAACGACCGACGCAACGGCCGGAGTTTACCGGCTTCCGGAAGCTGAATCTACCGGAGCAAGAGGAAAGATCATCGATTGAAGTAGGGGCGGGAGCAAACCAGATTTACTTCCTGCATCAACCCGAAGCCGAATAAACACAGAAACAGAAAAAACCAAAGCAAACCACGTTTATTACACAATCCTTG
>KE525364.1:77248-92046 GCA_000441895.2 Anopheles sinensis | reverse complement strand
GAAAGTAAAATCGAGTAGAAATCATAAGCAGTAAAGATAAAAATTGATCAAAAGACGATGGGTTCCTCCAGAGTTTTGAAAGTGCCATTGGACAGGCAGCTGTTATTGCGTCTCGTTTTAAAAATAACGACGTTTCTTCTGGAATGCTCATAGCTATGCATTATGTTCAATTTCGAACATATTTTTAGTGCAGAAGCACATGGGCGTTCGACGAATTGACTGCTAGAGTGGCTAACTGTCAAAGAACGAAATATCCAAAACTATGTGTCGTACACTGCCACCGACTGGCAATCATCAAAGCGTGATGTATTGAGCCGGGACTTAAAACTGTCCACCTTCAAATAAAATTCAACTCAGTCACTTAATAAAGATGAATAGTATTTCTTCCATGGAGTAGACACCTGATACCACCGCGAATTACATTATGTACCCTCCATGGTTCCATCGTTCGGGAATGTAAAATAAACCCTGAATGTGTTTTGTTTTTGCTTCTGAGTTAACAGAACCAGCTGAAGGTGTTCTAAATTGGAATGCTTTGGATTTGTGTTTAGGCAGATGGTCAATACAGATGAACAGAAAGCTGCCGATTGCAACTTAATACCGCGGCTGATATCGGTAGTCTACTCCATTAAAGAAAGTTAAATATAGTTCGTTCTTGAATGGTGACGATATCACGTAATCGCCTCTGCTTATGGTTATGGTATTTGTTGTTGTTGTGGTTGTTGTTGTTGTTGTTGCTGCTGGTAGCCTATTGTTGTATCTGTTTTCCTGTTGCTGGTTGATGGTATGCCTATTGTTTGAGATAATCTTATGTGTTATCTGTTCTTATTTCGTTGATGTGATACGAATCTTTGCTCGTACCAATGATATCTGCTATTACAGTGCCGTTATTGTAGCATCGTACAAGCGAAAAACTAATCAAGTATTGTTTACGATTGTAGCTGATCATATGTTGAAGGTTCTTCGTAAAAGAACCGGCTGCTATTTCTATGGGGTGGAGAGTGTGATTATTTTACTGTTGTGTATGTTTGTGCAAGTGCTTGATAAGCTGTTGTATTCTTGCCTTTACTGTACTATTGTATTTAGCGATTGATTATTGTTGTAAAATAAGATAAACATATTGAAAGTATAGCATTAAATTTTTAAATAAAACATATTAATTTTTCGTTAAGATGCAACACGGGCTTGATGCTATTCGAGCTTCTGTTCTTTTTGGTGAAATTTTTATGTGCATGTTGTTCTTTTTGCAGTGCAATGTTTTAAAACTTCTCATTTTGCAGCTTTCTTTTAAATTATCGTTACCCTTTTATTTTTGACAGCTCGAAGAATCTAAATTTTGTTGGACCACACCATACACGCTCTTATTATTTAGACTTCCTTAAGTTCCTCTGCGGCTTGCAGAAAATTTTGATCATCTTAAGTTCTTAAGCTGATAAATCATTACACACTTTCCCGTAGCTTGTAGAGAAGCACAGATTTCCCTCAGTTGAAACGGAATTTATGCAGGTAGTGTTTACCTCTTGATATTCATTCAGCCAATATATCCTAAATATCACATTTAGACACGAGATGAAATATATACGTTTTCGTCCATGACCACTGTATGCTGTATAATTTTGAGGCCAAAGTTGTCATCCTTTTGTCGTGCATTTATGATTACCTTTAGCCCTCGATTATATCCCTTCGCGGGATAGTTGTATGCACATTTACTAGCCGGCAGAAAATGGTTTTGGTTAGGTTCTAACTTGAATTTGATACATCTTCTTTGTATTTTGGACAGAAAGTACATTTACATGGTGCTATCTCGAAATTGTATCCATCCCAAGAATTTAGAATACCTTTTCCATACGTTTTTACATTTCAAAATTTGTATAAAAGCGATCCTTTCTCCACATGCTCAATACAAGTATATAAAACAAAGAGAAATCTTTCAACGTTCCCTAGTAATTATAAACAGTTTTTTTTCTGTTCCACAAAGCCGTTGTAACACTCTAGTGTGGTTGACATTTTCGGCCGAAGAGAAGATAACAACGAAATAACAAATTCCCATTCGGGTAGAAGGTGTGTCTGTGTGTGTTGATCCTTTGCTTTTACTACTATTTACAAAAACCAAAACGCTTATTCGAAAAAGTGGCAACAAGATAAGAAAAATTAAACTTATTCTTGCAGCAGAACACGATTGATTCCTCTACATTGGTAATACGGTAGAGCGCAACTTTTCTGCCGCACTTGAATGGTTCATTAATTACCCTATACGTCAGATGTAAAATCCCTATCAATTGTTGATTTATGACCGTGTTGGA
Source organism: Anopheles sinensis (assembly GCA_000441895.2). NCBI lineage: Eukaryota > Metazoa > Arthropoda > Insecta > Diptera > Culicidae > Anopheles > Anopheles sinensis. Next base: position 89,743 of record KE525364.1, on the reverse strand, counting down.
AGGTCGACGACCACGCTTTCCTCTTAGCGTTGGAGATGACAAAGTATGACTAAAAGCTTCCAATCATTAAATATATATAAAATTTTCTAAAACTTTAGCACCTCTACTTGTGAACGAAGTAATAATTGGTTTGAATTTCGATTTTCAATCAGTTCAAAATGTGTGTCTCAATGTAAAAATTTGTAATCACAATTTTGTTTCGTAATGTCCTCCACACACAGTCTTACCAAGTTTATAAAGTTGCCAATTCGTAACGCCAAATTCGTTTCTGTTGGAGAAACCATTTAAAAATGAAGGCAATTTATTGACAAACTGATTGCAGTTTTTAATCACGTCCGAATCTTGTTTCCAACACTGAACACTGATTCAATTCTTATAATTTCTTAGCCAATTGTGCTGGGGTTTAAAACGTTTCGTATCACCTGTTCAGTAGCGTTGTCAAATAAAGCATAATTTTCAGTTTTCCGATGGTATGAATATTATTCAAGGAAAGCTGATCTGCCTGCCGGGAGTAGCTGGAATCTTCCTGGATGGGACTGGAGTTAGGAGTTTCGTTTAGAACGATAATAATTTTACAATTCCTTTTTCTACCGCAAGTTTAGTTAAAAGGAAGCATAACTCATCATCAGACAACGTTTGAAACCATGTTTCTGTGTTGTTATCATTTGCACGATAGTTGGAGCAAACGAGAACAAGAAATTTGTAATCTAGATCAAAAGAAGTGGAAGTATCGTTTGTCTAATTTTCATAGCTACTTTTCAAAGTAACAGACTTTTTTTTCTAAATACTGTGCTCAAATGCACAAGCCCTATCAGTACATTTTGAATTTATAGAGCGAATAAACTCAAATATATGATCCAGATCAAAAAGATACCAAAACAATTTCTTAGAAAACTTTCGCAAATATTCAATTTGAATGTTACCTTAAAGAAACAATTGGTTTTGCTGCAGGTAATTATAGTAAATGTCCTTCTTTGTTGTTATGTCCATTATCCCGATTCCAGTATGATCTCAGCTATTTCCAGCTTTCGGTCCAATCAAAGGAAGGATGTTTGTCCTTCTGTTAATCTGCTGATCGCGTAAACTTTCGCTCAGTACAAGTAAGAATAATCAATTTATATTTCCCATTCTTTTTACTTCCGTTATAAGGCATTGTTTTTCATGTTTGTTTATACAAAGATAAATTTTGTTTACGCTTTAGTCGCTTCACATTAGTATTAGCTAAAACACACCTTGGATGCACTTGTGCACGATGGTTTAATAATTTTATTCCCTTATCAAGCCTTTCACGCTGGTGGCTCGATGTGCGAACTGTAATGCGTCCCAAAATGAACTAAATGCACGAGAAATCGTTCCAGCCGGCCAACGAACGAACGATGGATGATGATATATATATTTTTATAACAACATTTTCGATCACCTACTGGTAGGGTGTGCTTGGGGAGGGGGAGGATTGTTGGTTATTTTAAAATAATGTGCTTTCCTTTTCCTGCGCTTTCCTTGCGCACACACAGCTGTACAGCGCAGTAGATGTAACAAATGTAAAAAGTTTGTGTGATTTACTTTTTTCTTGTGTTTTGTTCACGTTCATTGGCGCCTGGCGTTCACTGGCTTTAGATTTTCCCCGACCTGTCAGCGCCTGTCTGTTTCCGTCACGCTCGTTCTCTGGCACATTTTTGGTGGTAAATACTTGGTTGTTGTAGATTTCTTGGTTTTTGTTGGGTGAATGTTTGTGTGTTTTTGTGTTTGATGTTAGTATGTTAGATTTTAGCTTTACCTATACGTTTCCTAGCGAGTAAAGACATGTATCAAAAACTGTACACAAGGTGGAGAAATCCAAAATAATCAACATGAAATCGTTTATTTTCTCTGCCTAAACTGCCATGAACTCGCCGCGCGCTCCCATCGAAACATTGTGGAAAAAAAGGATTTGAAATTAGTGAAGCCAGTTGCATCAAACGATCCCAATGCCCGGATGGTGTGTGTGTGTATAGGATGAATGTATTGGTGATCGTATGTGAATTATTGATAATGTGGGGGGAGAAAAAAAAGTCTACACTCAGTTTCAAAACGTAATTTGTGTCAGCTGTATTCTTGAACTTCAACTAAAAGTATTGTTGTGCCAATGTAAAGCATGTACTTTTGCTCGCGGTTTCACTTAATGCTAGTTGTTTCGCGATTGGGTTGATGCGTTTTACATGTGTCTCTATTTGCTAATGTATATAACTCTATGGGTTTCTAGGCAGCCAGTTTTCTTTACGTTCCCCGCAGCTCGCTCATCTCGGCTGCACGCTACGTCGTAATGTATGTGCTATTTATTTTCAACTTTGTTGTTCTCACGTTATTGTTTGCTTGTTTATTGTTCCGATGGGCACACAGGAAAACCGGCAGGCTGTTTGATCTTTGATTGACCATGCGCCTCTATTTTCAAACTTCGCATTGGAGGCAGATACAACTCAACCATTTCTCTTCTCCCACGACGCGTACGCGTTTCGTTTCGTTTAGCAAGAAGCGTTTAAGTGGTAGAAGGGTGAGGGAAAGAAAAACAACGGACACTTAATTAAAAAAAAGTTTCAAAGTAAATCACTACGCAACAACTGCACGCTGGGCCAGGCCAGCTCCCGTCGTCATTGGGTCATAAAGGGAGCCGCCGTATGCAAAAGCAAGCACGTTTCAATTGCTGGTGGTATTGCTCGCCCTGGCTTGTAACGCATGTTTGGGATATTTCCTTCTTTTCTAGTTTACACACTAATTCAACTAGCCTTAAGCCTACAAACATGTCTTAGTGCCTGTCCCGTCCACTTCCGCGGAAGCAAAGTCGTGCTCTCGTGGTCGTTTGCTTCACTTTCTCTCTATCTGGCCCCCCACCTTGTCGCAAACGTTCGACTCAACTTCTTGGTTTTTAAGTTCTGTTTCGCTGCAGATGAGTTGTAAACCCTTAAAAAAATATAAAATTCAATATAATGTATCTCAGTAGTTCCTACGATCGTTTCCAGGCACGCTGTGCCCCCTTAGTCCTAGCTCATTATCACTAAGAGTTGGTTCGAAACTATTCTGCCTGAACGTACGGAATGCGAATTGCTACTTCCGGAATTAATTCGATTAAATTGCTGGCTCAAAAGCAAAATCGTGAAAAAGAAATGCATGCCGAAAAGAGATCGGGCTTCCTCCGTCGGGTGTGTTTTGCTCGTTCGCACATTGGCATTGCAAATGCTCGGTCGTCAATTTTCCGTTTCCTATGAACGTCTCGTGCTGTCACATTTTGTTTTTCTTGCATTTGGTTGCTGTTGTTGTTGTCGACAAATGTATTTATCTGCTGCTGGTTGTTTGCTTGCTGGCTATTTCTATTTTATTTTGTTAAAAATTGGTTGTACTCTTACACACTTTCTTTGCGCCATGTTTGCTTAACCTGTGTCACCAACTCAATGATTTTCGTGAGCTATGTTTCGCCTTCATTTGATCCACGTCGATCCAATTATTACGCTGTAGATCGTTTGCTTTTCTATGTGTGTGTGTATGTTTGTTTTGTTTGTCTGCAATTGTGTACCAGTTTTGAAAATGGTGGTTTATGAAAGGATGGTTCCTATTTGTAGTTGCGTTTTCCTTCCTTTTCCTGTTAATCTATGGTTTGCCCTATTACCTATCCCCTGTGTGCCTTGGCGCGGCTGTACTAACTGTTTGCTGGTTTGTTCTGTGAGTTATTTCTATCCTGTTTTGCTATTGTTTCTATGGCATCGAATGGTCCCCCGCAGACAGTAGCGCGGTTTTTGTTCCCTTCTCTGTTCCGTGGTTCGTGGTTGCTGTTGTTCTTATGCTCACCGAAGGAGTTGGTTTGGTTCGGTTCGGGGGGTTTTGTTTTTTATTCATTCATGCCCACGGGGGAACATCCGATTGTGATACAACTGTACTCGCTTTGCTTCTGTTTGTGTGTTTATGATTTTTTTTTTACATGGGTTTACAGATCGGTTGCTCTTATTGTTTACTATTGTAACTATTGTAAGACTGCAGTGTATTGAATTGAATGTGATCGCTGTAGTTTGCTTGTGTTACTGTTGTACTGGTAGAGGATCATCATCAGTTTGCAAGGATATTTGCGGGAGGATGTGGGGGATATTTTTATTATTTTTTTGTGGTTTTTCATCTATTATTATTTGCTGTTGCGTTGATTACGGTTATTATTACTGCTTAGTAAGAGAACTGTAACAAAATTTAAACATTAATGTGCACGAGCGCCAATGAGCTCGGATGCACGCTGGTGTGTTTATGTATCTGTATGAAGGGTTGTGAACAAGGGACAAGACGGAGCTTATCCTAGAATCCTGGCTATTGTACAAGTATTTGTAAGCTGATGTATTTGTATAAGTGATTGAATTGAATAATCATATAAGGTGAAGATCGAACTTTGCTGCCCGTCCACGGTCAGGGGCCACCCCAAAGCTCGCTGTTCCGGTCTATTGATTGTTGAACTGGCTGCGTGTCTTTATGTGTGTATGTGTTTGTGAGCGAGAGAAAGAGTGTTTGTGAGTGGTTCTGTGTCAATTTACCGGATACTAATTTACTCGTTCCCCACTGCACTGTAGCAATAATTATTATAACCGTAACTGGGAGTTTGAAGTGTTGGTTTGTAGTGCAAAATTTTATCCATTTTACCATGCTATTGCAAGCCCCTTTTTCGGCAAAAGGGGATCGGTTTCCGTATTTGTGTTGTGAGTTCGGTTCTATTGTAGCGGTAGTTTCGCTGTAACTATTGTAAGTGAGCTGCTGTGATGTTTGTCTATTTGCAAGTTTGTTCTTGTTTATAGGTTGCACTGCGATGCACCGCGAGCAATTTTCGCTCGATGGTTGAGTTCTTCAAATGGTGAACTTTCGAACCCGGCGAAGTGGCGAAAATGGTGCGGTTTTGTCGCGGTGCATCACAATGCCAATCGACTGTCGGCGTAGGCTGGTTTTTAAGGGATGTTTGTAGTTTTACGGGTTGGTGGTTTTGAGGGTGGATGAAGGGATGACAAATTTCTTGGTGTGGACTTTCGGGGGTGGGTTTGGTTGTGGTGTGCTGGTTGGTGAGATAGTATGGTGGATACTGTTGATATTTGTAATGATGATGGTGATGATGGTGGTGCTATTTGTTTTTCCTCTTTGTTCTTCAATTTTCTCTTTTCCATAACGTTATCCTCTCTGATCTGTGAATGTTTGGCTTGGTTTTTTTTTCAATTAATTGGTTGGTGTCCTATTTCTTTATCAGCGAATACGTGCTTTCGGTTTTCATGCTCTTTTTGAAGCTTTACGTTTTGTTTTTTGTTGTTCTTCATTGTTTTTGCAGATAGTATCGGTGATGCGTGATGGTTATTAGTGCATTTTCCGAACTTGTGTTGAATACATTTGCCAAAGCGTGACATTCCCAATCATAAAGATCGTTGAAAGTATGACAAAAATATAACCGAATATCTTTAGTGTGTGTGTGTGCGCGTGTGTATTTTTCCTGAATTGTTACGTAAAAATAACTGTTGCTGTTGTTGAGTGTTGTTTTGTTGTGAAGTTTGAAGTTGTTTAGTGGTGGTTGTTTTTTCCGAAATCCTTTTCTGTGCGAAACATTCTTCATTCTTCAGACTTATGTCCCGCTCGGACGAATCTGTCTATTGGTTGTTACATCTCGTTGTAACTCTGTGCATTTGCGGTTGGGTCAACTGATATACGGAGGGTAAACTGTAAACTCATGTACTAGTAAACGAATCAATGTGAAGACAAAATCATAGGTAAGAAAACTGGATCATTGTAACGAGCTGTTGCTTTTCATGAATGCGATACGAACGGTGTGTCTAGTTTGTAATGTTTTTCTCATCGGATAGCGATTTTGTTTCGTGCTGTTTGCCATTTTTATTTCTTCAGAACTTCGTCGAACCTTGACGACGCTATGCCGTGTTGATGTTGTTCGTATAAGAAAATATATGAATTTTCCGCTTATCGTTCGCTTCTTTTCCATTCCGCTTTTAGCTTCTACCTCGTTGATTATTCTTTCATACACATAGTTCATTCTTAAAAGTTATTTTTGATTTCGTTCACTTAAAGCACAGTTAAAAGGAAAACATGGATGATTCGTTCATGTCTTGCATCATTAAAACATAAAAAAAAAAACATTGCACTAGCTATTTGTTTTGAGTTCTTCCACCGATGAGCGGATCAGTTCGACCGATCAAACGATCAAACTACCATCTCTACTCTCTAACGCCTGCGCTACTGAAGGGCGCTTTGCTTGAGTGGGTTTGTGTGTGTTTAAAAAGGAAACGGTGGAAAGGTGGATATATAAATATTTGGGAAAAGGATTCTGGCCCCGCCGGGCCACGCGGGTCGTGGGAGAAACTAGGAAGCTCAAGTGAAAACTGAAAACTATCGCAAACCAAAAGAACGGAAAGATGTTGTTGTAACAGGACGACGCTGCACGGTAGTTGTTCGCTTTGTCATCAACAGAGAGAGTTCGTCCACTTGGGAGCGTTTCGTTTGCGTTCAATCTTGTATCTCTCCGAAACAGTTCAAAAGATGCATTCCTTCCATTCAGCTATCGGGTAGCTGGCACAAATGGTTTTTACCATAATTTTCCCGTTCTAATTTTCCCTTGCGGAGTTGCAGTGGTGACGTTTGCTGACTTTGCACACCCATGTTTTGCAGTTTTGCTTAATTCTAACACAGAAATGAACCGAAATAGTGTTCTCTGGCCTCAATTTACGATCACCTCCTTACGTTACGGTTCGGTATCGTTTTCGTTTTAACGTACACTTTAGATGCTTTTAGTTGTTTTGATTTTCAAACCACAAAAATGGGTCCTCTTTCCGCTCGTCAGCTCGCATCCGTACAACTAGCCCGCGTTTTGGTCAGCTCAATTATTTTCGCGACAGTATTTGCTGCCTGGTTGTCTTATTCCTTTTATTTTCGCTTTATTTGTAAATATAGAATTAAATATTTTTTCCCTATATATTTAAATTTATTTCACCTACCACTTCGACTCGCATGTCCGTGTAAATGTTTTCGTGTACGCGTGTGTATGCTGTTTTCATGTATGCTGTATGTCCTCTCTCCTGTGACTCGTTTGGGTTTTGTCGTCATTTTTCCTAGCATCAGTTTTCAATTGTTTTCGCTTTAATATTTGTTGTTTGCTTTGTTTTGTTTAGCTTTCCCTTTGTTTTACTTTTGTGTTTCTTCAGTATAAATAACGAATATGTTACCGTTTATGTCGTTCTAATTGCACTTTTTGTTTCATCAACACTCTCGCCGGCTGCCGAGCCAGCCCCGTTCAATATTACACGTCTCAATCTTGCATCTTTACACCACCATGCATCGATTCCATGCGCATTCTCAGTCTCTGTCGCGCACACTCCGTCACTCCGTTTGGTTCTGCGTCCATCGCCATTCTTTCGGGTATCTACAAGGTTGCTTACACTGCTTTCACTAACGCTAAAATCGAAGGACCGCACCCTGGGACTCCGTGCACCTAGTTTCCCGAGCCCTAAGTCCTGTTTGGAAAAGTTGGAAAATTTCGCTTAAAATAAGTTGCTGCTGCATATCATCTTGCACACGTTTCGCGTATTGTTTCCATTTTCTGTTTGTTATGTTTTTCTTTTGGTTTGCATTTTCCTAACCCCTGCCTGTCTATCCGCTATAACGAAATCTCAGTTTTGGTCGAAAGGCTCGAAATAAACGATCGAACGGAACAAGAACAGAAAACAAACCCACTTCCGGTGGTGGACTCACGATTTCGGTAATGGTAAGCCATACCACGGAGCCGTGGTTTGTACACCCTTTACTCAACAATTCTTTACGCCATAAAAATCTACAATTTTTCGTCTCGGTTTTTCCTTTCCTAGCTTTCCACCTGCTTTCCACCGGTACGATACCGTCATCCATCGATCGATGGTTCTTCTCCTAGTATTTTTAGCTCCTAAATTTTAAATTTTCTTCTTCATTTTTGCATTATTAGAGAAAAATATACATCAAAATTTTGGATTATCAATCACAGATAGTGTATAAATATATATTTTTTTCGTCCTTCTTCTCTCTCCCGCACCTAACTGCTCGTGTCGTTCCATCAAACATTCATCGTGTTAAGTGTTTTTTTTATAAATTTTGCAACCCTCGACTTTATTTTCCCATGTTCTTATAGCACGATCTCTAACCAGTGACAGAAAGGATGGACTGACATTTTCTTGAAAAAGAATTTGAAACTTCAGAAAGATCTTTTTGAATGATTTCAACCAAACCTTAAACTTGTTAGCATAAAGAAATTATAAAGAAAATCATTAAAAAAGCAGAATTGAGAAGAAAATGTTGGAAATAATATGAAAGAAGTTGAAAAAAATGAAAGAAGTTTTTAACTTCCTGATGACAAAAGTGTACCAAAAATAAACATTTCTTTAACATCAAAGAATGATTTGTCCATCATCCTTTCTGTCTTGACGAAAGGAGCTAATTATAGCGTTGGTTTCCACTTTTACTGCTTCCCATTACTGGTTATGCTAAGTTTGGACAAGTTTTTCCATTCCACACTGATTCCAAAGTTCTGCTCGTAATTCTTTCACGGGTTTCTGTTTTCCGTTCAGTGTTAATTTTGTTTGTTTGTTTGTTTGTTTGTTTGTTTGTTTGTTTATCGTTTGAGGTATACGCGACGTGAAGACACACACATATAATATATTTCTAACTTATTTTTCGCCTTCTCCCCTACTGTTGGACACTGCTATGTTTCTGTGGTCACACAATTTTTCGCTCCTATTCCGAGGGTGATGATGGTTGATGTCGAGAATTGTGCCGCGGAATGATTAGCTAGTGATGATCGGGCGTTTTGGGTGGGCTAGGTTTCAGGGTTGTATGAGTATGGCGGGTTTCGCAGGTGTCGTATTTTTGTCTTGTGATCGTTTCCTCTCTTTCTTGTTGCTTAAAATAGCAATATACTCTCGACCTTCGTTCGACTGATGTTTTAGCACGTTTTGATAATTTCTGCGTTTCTTTATATTCGATTGACGATTCATCTTGTTACACCAACGCCAAACCACTTTTTTCCATTAGCTTCAATAATGTTCACCACTGTGTTGCTTAGTTTAAAAAACACCGAGTTAGATTTTAGTATGTTTTTGTTAGGATTTTGCTTTTGTATAGATAAATTTTGATAAGATTCTCCCCAACATTCTTCAATCGGCACCATGCAGCCATCGCTCCGTCTCTTTTACAATACTTTCGCTTGGTTTTTGCTTTAGAGTAAGATGTAAAAACGTCGAAACATAGAGTGATTTGTTAATATACTTTCCGTTTTGTTTTTTGTTTTTTTTTTACTTTCTTTTCATATAACTTCAACATCCGCCCTGTAACCCCGCGATATGCGGCTTCCGGTTTTGCCTTAAAGATGAATATAAATATGTACGATCATTCGGAACATGTACGGGGAGCGATTGGCCAAGGAAAACATGTGGCTGACAGATCTGATATTTTCCCACACGTTCTTGACGTCCTTCCTTTGGCGGCGCGGATCGCTACGGTTTTTTGATAGAATGATAGAATTTTGAACACCAAATAGATTTCATGCTAGGATTGACGGCCTGACGCTTAATTATATCGCTATGCTTGTGTTTTTTTGGGTTGGTTTTAAACTTTCAGTAATACGTTCGTTTTGCTCGCTCGTCTACCGAAACGATAATACTTTTGCAAATTTTGATATAGCCACAACATTTAGGTAATTTTAATTTTCGTTTTTGATAAGTTACAATATTCCCTTCCCTTCTGGTTCCATTGATTGATCGAAAGAAAAACCGAGCTCTACTCTTATTCCGTTTACATTTTTCCACACAAACTGGTATGCTCTTGGAACGCAAGTTGTGCTGTTCATAATACACTGTTCGAAGCTGTCCCTGATCGCGTTCGGACAGCAGGACTACATCCGTTTCTCTGCCTGCGTTTTGATAAAATTTAAAAATAAACTGCCAAAACGGGGTTCCAAAAACTTCCTAACTTCAGTGCTTTTCACGTTTGGTTCGGTCTTTGTGTAAATGCGGAGTTCGGTGTTTGATGATCGAATATGCGTTTGACTCCGACTGCGTCCGGCTTTGAGCAAGCCATGTTCCCGTTGACAAACGATTGGTCTATTGGTCTATTGGCTATGATGGATGCGGTGCGGTGGTGTTGGTGCGGTTTGCCTATGGTCGATTCGAATGGGTACTGATTAGCGCGATTTTTCTGATTCCCCATTTTAATGAATGCGATTGCTTCCTATTTTCTACTCGTTTTTGCCTCAAAAATCCTTTCGCAGATTTTCCTTGGTATGCATGGAAGTAGTAGTAGGTGGCTGTGGTGGTAGTGGTTTGGGTAGTGAAGGTGTGTTTTTTCTCTGTATCCTTGTGTGTGTGTGTGTTTGTTAACGATACCTGCGAGCTAACGTGTTTCGAAGGTGCCGTTGCCGTGACTCCTGCAGCCTACTTGTCGATTGTCAAAAACATTATTTTCCTGTGTGTGTGTGCTTGAAGATGCCTATGATTTCTCTCATCTTGAACTGCTCCACGTGTTTTAATATGTTAATGCGCGATTTTCCGTTTTTGTCTGGTTTACTTAGCTTTCACCTTTGCCCATCAGTGCTTGCCGAGTGCTTGGAGTGGGTGCAAATTTCATAGACGATGACGATGAGAATGGTTTGATGTGGTGGACGATGTACGATGTGGTATTCCCTTCTTTACCTTCTTCTTCTTCTTCTTCTTCTTCTTCTTCTTCCTCGTTTCATGGTTTGTTTGGGGACAAAATAGTAAAGTTTTGCCTAACTGCCATAACGCGAACTCCCAAATGGCTCAGCTCAGAGTCTGTTTCACTCTGTTTTCGCGTTGCTTCTTATTGTGTTTCTGTCCTTCCGTTCGGTCGCTAGCTTCACTATAAAGATTTAGCATAAATCCGTTTCCCCCTATGAACGGGCAAGGGGAGCGGGTTGGTCTCCCCCTACGCTTAAATGGATAAAATTGTTAACACTTCGTCCTCTCTGTTAACGGTCCGCTTGCGCTTGCTCGGTTCGAAACCGAGGCCTGCCCGCGCCTTTCGCTTCTTTGACTACGGTGATAGAGTTTACTGTATAAGAATAATATTTGAACTATGGATTCTCCATCGAACTCGCCGTGTGGGTGTGTGTGTGTGTGTACACTGTTGCACACCTCCCTCTCACTTACGTACGTCTCGCTCTTAGCAGATGGGTCGTCGCAGTTGCATGGTCGCCGATGCACCGCGCAGCCGGCCCTATGAGCTGTCGTCCGTGAAGCCACGCGGCCCGTGCTGCTGCTGCTGGTGGTGGTGTTGGTGCTGCCCGTGATGTCGCCCGTGGCCGTGATGGTTGGGGGTGTGGTGGGAGCGGGCCGAATCGGAGTCGGCGTCACCGTCCGAGCCGTGCGCGTCCGACGGCCCTTGCTGGAGGCCTCCGGTGCCGTTGAGTTCTTCCATCGCGGTCCGCTGAAGGTGCGCCGCGGACATCGACGAAAGGTTCTCCTGCAGCTTCATCAGGCTCTCGACGTTCTTGGCCAGCAGCTGGTCGGCCGCCGCGCCCCCTGGGAGGGCGTTCTGGTGGTGGTGCTGGTGGAGGTGCTGGTGATGGAGGTGCTCGTTGCCGAGGCCGCCGAGCGTGCTCGGTTTGCTGCTGCTGCCGGTGGAGGACGTGGACGAGGCGCCGGGGCTGGCCCGCTCGCGCTTGATGCCGTCGGTCGGGTGGAAGCCGAGCGGGGGACTGGTGGCGGATCGCTTGCTGCCCGCGGCGATGGCTGCGGCGTTCGAGAGGAGCGTTGGGTCGTCGCCGAGGCCGACGCCACTTCCGGAGCTGCCGGCCGCCGAGCGCAGGTTGCCCTTCAGCAGCTGATCGAACAGGGCGCTATGGCTGGCCAGGTCTCCGGATTTCTTGTCCAGGCTGTGCCGGATGATGTCGTCCAGGAAGGAGCCTCCGTTGGTACCACTGCCATCGTACAGCTGTTCGGCCATCTCACGCACACTGCTTCCCTTGGGCAGGGCGCTCTGGTTGCCGGACTTGCTGCCAGCACCGGACGAGGTCGAGGAGGAGGAGTGAAGGCGCGCCTCGGCCGGCACTTCCTGCTGAAACCGCTGCATCAGCCCTTGGGAGGCGAACAGCGAGTCGGCCTGGGTGGAGGTCTGACCGCGCGAAAAGTCCACCGCCGGCATGTTGCCGTAGGCGCCGGCGGCTGCGTGCGGCCAGAAGAAGGGCGACCCGTACGGCAGCTGGGAGGCGAAGGCGGCCGAGTCCAGCATGGGCATCTTGCCACCGAGTCCGCCGTTCGGAGAACCGGTCGCGAACTGCGCCTGACCTGCCTGTTGCGCCTGCTGTTGCTGCTGCTGAAGATGGTGATGGTTTTTTCCGAGTCCTCCGAGGGAACTCTTCGAGCTCGAGCCACCTCCTAGCCCCCCGAGACCCTTGTGGGCCTTGTCCAGGCCTCGCAACGATGACGTTCCATCGAGCGAACTCTTTGCGGACGAAGGACC
>KE525363.1:38920-73799 GCA_000441895.2 Anopheles sinensis | reverse complement strand
CTCTTGCGAACGCTTTCCCGGGACTACAATCTTTTTCACCATTCCAATGCATTTTCTCAATTTCTTCACGAAACCGTCCGAGTTTTGGCACGGCGGTTCGGGGGCGTTGATTTCCACGGTCACATTCCAACACACACTGCACTTCATTTTTATTTCTTTTCGCATCCACCCTCCCGTCGATGTTCGAACGTTTTTGCGAATCGTTGGTATTTTTCCGGGAAAATATTTACACTAACATTTCTAGCGAGTCCCGGGTAGCTCGGCAATTTTTTTTTCGGTTTTATTATGTTTCGCAGAACACCACGATACTAACAAGCTTTTCACAAGCAACAGAAACCATTTATAAATAATAAAACACAACACGTCTCTAAGCGCATTCTTGAACTTGAGAAAACCCGACGCTTTGCAGCGAGATTATGGAAACGATTTTGAAAAGAAGATGTACCACTTTGAAACGCCCAAGTTATACGCCTCGCCTTTTGCCGCTTATGTTTAGCTTTTACCTCACAATTGCTTCATCGAATCGCTTGGCTCGTTATGTGTTTCGTTCTATTTCCCAATCCTCTTTGAGAAAGAACCCCCGGATTCGGGCAAGCAACGACCCACTAATCGTTTATAGCGATCGATTTGGGTGCTTAGGACTGTTTTTGCACTTTTATAACGCACCGAAAGAGGCTCGTTCTGTTTTATGCCTGGTTCGTCTCGATTAATCGCCCTGGTTTTTCCTTGCGGAAAAAATGTGCACCTTGTGGAAAAATGCTTCGATTGAAAAAGGCGCACTGGTAAATTAATTTTTAGATTACCTTTCCATCAAAACAGATTTTCTGTATGAAAAGAAAACAAATCCAACCAGACTGCCTTGTCCGACTGGATGTAGCGGAGAACGGAATTTCCATAGGCAACCAAACTCCTTTTGTCCAGCCTCCTTTCATTCGATTCAACTGCTGAAATATAATGTTGATCGAATTGCGGTTGAAAAATCCAAAAATAAAGCTCCTTAAGAAACGGTACGGAAACGAGCAGACTTGCAACATTCACCCACAACCACTAGCAGGCCCGTTTTCAAAACAGCTGGTGAAAATGGGGGGTGCTGTTTTCTTACCGCCCGTGGGCTACTTTAGATTATTTATTTTATACCGTTTGTTTTCTATTTGCTGACTCTCGAAGTGTGAAATACTTGGCCACATAAAATACTCCTTTCGGTGGGTGGAGTCCCCGACCGAAGCGTCTTTCTGGCGTGTTCTGGAAACCGCGCGGAAAAATCGAACGAAAACAAGAAGCTCATAACGGAACCATTCGGGATGGTTTGGAAGATACTTTCGAGTTGGGAGAGCCAAAGCAAAACAGGGCGGTAAGGAACGCGCATCCCCCATGGTAGGTCTGTTTGTTATCGATTGGTGAAAAATTTAACCACTCTTCATTCGAAACACGCCCATGGCAACAAGACGAGGGGGTAGTGTAGAAGAAACGGAAAAACAACGTAACGACGCGGGTCGCGTCTTCTCGGGGAAACTGGCAACGGATCGATCGTAAATATTGTGCTCCATTCGGTCGTCCGTTCCGCGTCTCCTGTCCACTGGTGTGACACAATGAGGCCCAGGAAGTGACATTCCAAGAAGACGCCGAATGATCCTTAACGAGCGAATCATTGTTCAAGTCCGCGTACGTATCCACGTCCTACGCTCCATCCAGGAAAAAAACAGGTTCGACCGAACCCAATGGCCTCCATCGAAATAAAAAACAACACTCGGTCGCAACACGAGCGGAAACCACAAGATGAAGTGCCCAAATGGAAACTGTCAGTTCATTTCCGCGCACTTTACACAATCGTTCCCGATCCCGTTCCATCTTGTCGGTGTCGGTGCTCATTCCTATCCATTCCACTGTGTTTTTTTTTCATTCCTCCATTTCCTTCCGACACCATTTTCCAATGGAAGCATCCCGACACCACAATTGGCACCGACTGTATGGATGGTTTTTCGTATGTATGTGGGTACACACGTGTGGGTGGATTGTGAGTTGAAGTGTGTCGTTTGGAAATTTATTGTTTGTTTCCGCGATTTGAGTGTTTTTATTTTCACCATCAATCGCATTCGCGTTGTTTTTCCTTCGGTTTTTTCGTTGAGGGAAGTATTGTTTTTTTGAAGGCGCCACCCACCAACCCAGCGCCCCACCGGGGAGCCTTCTTTGCCGTTGTAGCTTTCCCAACGGCCGGAGTCCGGAAAAACGCGCAACCGGCTACCGGATGCGACCAGCGAACGAGGATTATTGGGTTATTGTTTTTCCTCCACTCGATAAGCCCTCGCCCTGGTGGTGAGGTTTGGTTGGCGACAACGGGACGGAAGTTAGGGGGGGAGGATTGGTATCTTCCTTGCAGAATGGTGAGCACGTTGTGGTTGTTTCCCCGACAGATCGTTATTTTTTTCTTCTTCGTCCTTTTTCCGCTGTTGCTCCACACGGAGATGCTTCTTGGGAAAATTTGTGGGAAAAGCAATATAACTGTCGCTGAAAATATACGAGTGAAAAGCCTGTGACCGATTTTGGGAAGCCGAGTTTTGGTGATGTTGGTGCAGGACCAGACCGAACGTTTACCGAAAAACGATACCCACATTAGACACATTTGAATACATTAAAGCCAAATGGACCGAACCGGGTTGTTATTCGTTTTATAGGCACTGTTACAATCACTTTTCCGGAACGCATTTTTCCAACGCGGTGGCCCGCAGCCAAAACCACCAACAGCTACCAGCATTTCCTTTTTCTGAACGCTTCTGGTTCGCTTCTGTCAACTGGTTGTTTGCTGCATTTTACTTCATCGATTTTTCCTATTCGACCATTTGTTTCATGGTTCATTTTTCCGGCTGACGCTTTTCTTCCCTTTGCCCACTCCACGCCACCAATTGCCAGCAACTGATTGTTTCATTGCCCCGCGTCGAGACTTGGCAAAAATTGACGAAAACGGTAGTGTTTCAAATTTTCCCTCGTACAAAACTTTTCCCCAACTTGCCACTCCGTTCGTTGCGCACGAAAAGTTGTCTTGCTGTTCCGACGCGAGCCCATCGCTGGTTGGGCAAAAGTACACCCACGCGGAAACCCATTGGTAGTCCAGACGCCCAGCCAGACGAACCGGCCCCCAGTATTTTCCGGGAAAGAAGGGCTTATGCCGTTGGACGCGCGACGTTTGATGCCACGTGATGGCATTCAGCTGCGCTTCGTCGGTTACGTCGGAACCGGAAAAGGCCGTGACCGGGAAAGCAAACAGCCAAGGGTCATCCGATACTGGGAGCACACACACACACACGGACACGCAAGCACGTAAGACCCGAGGCTCGCTGGGTCGTACCCGCCATCCATTACATAATAAATAATTGAAAACGTCCCGAAAATGTTTACGTGAGTCTCCGAGGAGGCTGAGATAAGGCGCAACGGTGTGCTCGTGGGAGGCAAATTCCGGGCGGACAGAACGCCAGCGGCATCGTGCTCCATCTGTGATGCTGGACGGCTCTGGCCGGCCATTTTGTGCCCATCATCATCATCATCATCATCCCCGTCGTCGTCGACACACCGTTCGGGGTGCCGCTTTATTGGATCATCTTCATTAGGCACATCTTCTTAATACTTAGTTTTAAGCTTTTGCTTGGTTCGCTTCCATTAGTTCATCCACTTTGCTTCTTCAACCGTTACTTATTAGCGTCACAGTGATAACCATGATAGTAGTTAACTCTTTCTGTTTATTTGACACTTTGCACACCATTTCTTCAACTTCTGCATTTTGTTTCTTTCAATCTCGTAGTATAATTTTTGCGTTCCACGTTTTCCAGCCCAGTACGTGTGTCACAAACATAATGGCCCTTGTTACACATTTTTCTAGGACACTCCCTTGGCCATACATTCGCGCCCACACTTGAACACTTTGTCAGGAGAAAAACGAAAAACGCCTGAGACACTTGTACGAATTGAACTAAAAATTGATCAACAACGAACAAAAACCGTTAGAGAAATTTTGTCGATTTCACTGAACCTACCACCGTCATTAATTTGTAGCTTGTTTCATTCGCTGGGCAGGGAAAAACAACACAAGGAAACAACTCCTAACCCGTGCCATCCGTTTGCACGGGTTTTCCACCGTCGAGTTTTCCAATGTTTCCAGCTTCCACGCCCGATGCGAACGATTTTCGACGTGAAGAACACGGGACGTTTCCGTGGTACGTTGGGATACTTCAGAGCGAGCTCCAGTTGACGCGCGCGCGAAATAGGCTCGAACGTTGTGCGAACGGATTCTGGCCGATCCGACGACTGACTGACTGGCTGGCCGGCCGACGGTTTGCCTGGAAGGCGATCAGATCGTCCGCGAAGGGCTACATTCCCGAACGGCCCGAACGGTGCCCGAGAGCAGCGCGTGGAAAATCTGCCCAGCTGGCTCGGGACGCGGCAACCGCCGGAGACAAGCTGGCTGGCATATCCTTCGCCCCATTGCCGAGCGCTTTCCTCCGAGGGGGATGCTTTTGCAACCAGATGGTTGGGGTGGGGAATGAGGGAGCTTTCCGAGCGGAGTGAATGTTCTCGTTCACACCCGAAGGTTCACACCGGGCTACCGAAGGTGGAAATTCCGACGGAAAAGAAAGTCGAGCTTCGGCAGCCGGATTCATTCCATGTAACACAGCGCGCTTTTCCGACCACGGTGGAAATCGTTCACCCGGATGAACCTTTTGACTTGAAATCGCCTGCGCGGAAAATTCATTTTCGAACTCGAAAAAGCAAAACACCACCCGAATGGGGGTTGGAAAAACGAAGGTTTTCCAGGAGAGCAAGGCGGGAGGAATTACACGGAAAGAAAAACAGAAGCCGAAGCGCAACACGTAGCTCGCCCGTCGGGTGGGAAAGGTTTTGGCTGAAGGATTTAGTGGGGCGGAGGATGAGGAGGGAAAGTGTGCACAACTAAACCAAGGGAGCACGAAAATAGGGAATAAAAAATGGTCCAGACGAGACGCAACGAGACCGACGAGGATGGCCATTTTCGAAAATGAATTCCACTGATTGATACAAGGCAAGGACGAACCGGCGCGGCAATGTCGACCGTGGGGGCGCGGCGATGGACGATGGTCCGGTTCCGACAAGCTTTTCCGACATCGCGAAGCACATCCCGCCTGCTGAAGCCTGCTGTTAGGTTCAAGTATTTCTCTGTGTGGCAGCTGGAGAGGCACCCAAGGGCATGAATTTGAACACGTTGGTCGCGGGGCTGGGGAAGCGGGAAGGTGGGATGAAAATGAGGAGGACGGGATTGGGAAACCAGTGCCTTCGAAACGCGACTGTAAATGGTGCACTTTAATTTGGACGAAACTGCTTCCGCGCACGCTGGTGTGGGAATGTTTCGTTGGGGGTCGGAAAACTTTTCCATCGCCTGACCCCCATACGTTCTTTTGCCCGGGGGGACACAGACGTGCTTTAAAATGCTCTGTTTGGTGAGCGGATGACAGTTCCGAGAAGCTGGAGAACAAGGAATCCTAGTAACATCTTGTCGCTGAGGAACAGTATCATGTGCGCTTCGCAAAGGATGAGTATGATTGACGCTGTTTACCAATAAATTACGTTGGTGTAAATTGAACACGCGTGGAAATGAATGAAATCAAACCATTTTTTATTAATTTGATCACTCTACAGGAATTTTCCCATTTATAGGAGTCTTCAAATAAAATGAAAAGTAAATGGAATACATTAACCGGTGCTTAGGAGGGAAAAGTACTTTCTTTATAAACTTACCATGAAATGTGTCATATGAACAAATTATAAAAGCAAGTTTGTGGCCAAAATGCTCGCCAAATTGCTGAAACTCAAGGAGACAACGTTATAAGACTATAAAACATATAACGACCCTAATTATGAGATTATAAAATGTATTTAAATGCTCTATTTAATTATCCTTGACATATACAAGCGCTACATATGATAAGATTTTCAATTGTTCCATTAAACCCTCAAATTAAGCTAGGTGGCACTCTTGCCCCAAAGCACAAAAAAATACATGATTTTCAACAATTTTAGAATTGTTGTTTCTGCGTTTATATTTGTGAAACTCAACGACAAGTGAAAAAATGCGTGTGAAAATGTACTAAAAATAAAGCTGGCTTAACAAACAGATTTTAGTAAGTTACAGAACGAATCGCTTAAGATGGCACACATGCCCCAAATTCCGCTAATAAACTTTGCTCGATGACCATATTTTTTGCTAACCCGATTTGTATATAGCACTAAATAAACATAAATCATGTAAAATAATATAAATAAGAGGTGAAAAAATTTAAACAAAGCGCACAAAAGTCCCCACGTTGATCACATTTTCTACATTATTTCAACGTAAGCCCAAAGGTTCTCAGTAACCATAAGTTTTACTTTTAAACTTTACCCAACGGCTTTAAATACGAAGTTTAACACCCTTTTGAAGGAATTTCAATCATTTTTAATCGTGACCCAGCGAGAAAAACAACACCGAAACAGACTTTTTCCTGCAGCTTCCGCGGGAGAGCTAAAAACGGACACCCTACAACAAACTCTTATTGATTATTGTCTAATGTCAAAACAAAGACCCCAAAAGCACCATCTCATCATCAGCTCCATCATCAGCACCATCGTCATCGTCGAAGCGATCCGTGACGTTGTGCGTCCTTTGACAAGCGAAATCTCGTTGTAGTAGCCAGTGGATTGATAGTTGTTTCTTTTTTCCTCCCCCACTGCCTTACATAAGTGTAACAAACTCCCGAAGTACGAAGCAGCGTACCGTACTTGCCCACACACACACAACCATCCGGCATAAATACCGACACACATGTGCTCCGTCACAGCTCCGTTGATGATTATCGATCCCAGCGGGCGCTCGATGAAGTCCGGCTCCTGCTGCCGCCGGCTGCACGAAAATACCCACATCATCCATCATTTTCCCTGCGATTGAAATTGCGGCCGAGAAGTAATGGACGGTAGCGCTTCCGTACCTTTCAGAGATCTTAGAAATCTCCCCTCAGGCACTGGCCAGCGATAGCAAAACCCCTTCGGCCATCGGCACTTGAACTTATATGATCCGCTTTCCGTGCAGCTACCCCTTACTTAGAGTACTGAGACACAATCTCGCGTCTTCCCGCGTTGGTAACGTCCTTCCTGAGCTTCGTACTTTGTCCACCGTGCGATCCTTTTGGGATGACTTTCGCGAAACCGAAACACTACGACAAGGAATACTCCCCTCCAAATGGGAAACCACCCGAGGGTGATTGTGAAACGTTTATGCGGAAGGGAGCGGGTGTGTGAGGGGGAAATTCCCACACAAAACAACATGGCGCAACAAAAGGGGTTGTTGGCATCTTCCCTCTTCGATGGCGACGCTGAAATAATATTGATAGCACCAATCAAGCGCGTCGTCCATACGAGGAAACGGGGAACGCAGGAGAGGAAAACGAAGAACTACGGGGAAAGACAACGACCGGAATAAGACAGATGATGATGATGATGATGATCCTGGTGATGGAGGTGGTGGTGGTGATGAAATAGCAAAAATTGCCACCATGGTAAGCGCATTGTCCAACCACGAAAGAGACCATGCGAACGAGGAAAGGGAGAGAGATAGAGAAAATCGATGAACTTCTGGAGACGTGCAACCCTTTTCCATCAGCTTTTACCCGATGGGGTCGCCCAGTACCCTTCGATCACGTCATCATGTTCAATGGACGTTTAATAAAAGAATCAATACAGCTGATTACTTAAGAGATTTGAAATGCTTCTCAACGTTTTTTTCCACCATGCAATTCATTTTGGTTCTTCTTTCTCGGCAATTTCCCAGCAGGAAAGAAAAGCGTGTCTAACCGTTTCGGTGGCTGGAATTGTGATTTTTCTACTTCACCCGAGAACATTTGCAATCATCACCAAATCCGTGGATGATGTACGGAACCACATCATCATATGGAAAATCGTCCTCCCCACATACGTCTGAGGGAAAATCGACCATCAAAAGTGAATCTGGCAAACTGCCCAAACTCCTGGGGTTTCCCGAAATATTACCAACCCCCGAAATTCTGGGCGAGGACTCCCCAAAACTCGGCAACCCACACAAAGCCATCCTTGGCCAGTTGCGGGCGCTGGTGACAATGATGATGATTAATGGAAGGCCATTTGTAATAAAATTAAGTCGTCCATTTTAGATTCAATCCCGAGCCCGCCGCGGGCCGACAAGTAAAGATTCACACCGATGAATATGGTTTCTCAAGCAACACGAGCCTTCACCGGGGTCGTGCGCGGCCATTATTCACGGTGCTCGCACCGTCCACGAAACGATGGCCCCCGGAAAAGAGGGACCTAATCGTAAGGACTTGTTGAATTTGGTCGTGGGAGGGATAGACGTAACGTAAAAAGACTCATCTGTCGATCTATCAACGGTGGGGTGAAGATCGAAGATGGTGGGGCGAGGTCCGTGCGCTCTGGGGTGACAAATCTACAGCATAGGAAACGTTGCTTTAGGTCAGCATTGAGGTTAAGTCGATAATTACACACAACAATCAAGAAGGTGCTCGGTCACTTTGGCATGATGACTATTTCTTTTTCGATGATGATGTTTACCAAAACCAAAAAACAGCGTCGTTACAATCGCTTACACTCAATCTGCTGTTTGTCCAGCAATCAATATTCTTCACGCAGCCAAGACATTATTTTGATTAATCACTCAAGTGACCTAATCAACAAACGATTGTTTGTAACAGGCTATTCAGCACGTAACTTATCATGAAATATAAATAACTTTATGCTCATTTAAAATGCATAAATCTACGAATAAAAATTATTAAGCGTAAAACCCTAAATAAGACCATACTTTTAGTAAACAGAAATAATACTTTAAATTTGATAACATGCTATTTATAACTCACTTTCGAAAACTTACACATATTCAGTACGAATGATAAAGAACACAAATTAATAAAGTTGGAATCCCCCAAAAGCTACTTCCATTTCGTTTATTAAAAACTCAAAAACGGTGGACGGTAGTCCTCCTTGAATTCAACAGTTTCTTAACGTTATCCAGCGAAAGTATGCTGATCGCATTAAAGCATTTCAGTTCGTCGCATTATCAGAGACAAATTTTCCCTCCTCACAACAGACGGATGGTCGCTGCTGCATCCGAAAAAAGGCGAATGCCAACCAAAAGAAGCACGATCGACGGCAACCATCTTGACCTGGCTGGAAATCTCGATGCGTCGTCCCGAGGCAGCTCGAAACAGAAAGTCATCAAATTAAGCTAATGACTCGACTATTATCGTGCCTCCGTCGGGCTTTTCAGTGTACGTTTGACGGTCAGTGTAGACACTGTAGACCTGCTTTGTCCCGGCCGGAAACGAGCGGTGAAAAGCGGAAAAACATCGATCGAAAGAGGAAGTATCCGCATCCGGAGAGTAGCGAGAACGAAGGAGAGAAAAAACGATCGATAGGTTGTATCGACTGAATTACATGCCACGCGTGTGTGTGTTGTGTGTAAACCGACCACGTACGAATAGGCGCAACATGTTACTTTTTTGGCATCAGTTCCAACGGCACGCATGGCTATCGGTTTCCGACGTAGATCACCGAAAATAAAAGAAGTCAGCCGACATTCGTATGTTTGTAGAGTGCCGTGATTTGATTTAGCGATATGATTTTTGTTTTGTGCCACGTTCGTGTTTGGAAATTCAATTGGTAGGGAATGTTCAAAAAGCTGAATATTTGTAATTCCAAGAGAATAAATAACACTGGCACCGATCCAAAGAATCGAAAAGAAACTCAAAAACACAGTTTATTCATGATTATCTATATCAAAACTAGTTAAATATTCGCAATCCCATATTAAATTAGAACATTAAAATAAGGATTGATTTTTAGTTTTTGAAACATCGTGCGACTAAATTTAAAAAATCCGAGATTTCTCAAGCGATATTTGACCACGAAACAAAATTAATTGAGAACAAAAATGTAGCATTCAAATTTGTCCAGCTGCCTATTAAATAAGACTATTAAACACGGCTAAGAAATATCTTACCAAAAGGGAAAACTGCAAGTTTATGCCAAAGCAACAAAGATGTTACAAATATATTTTTAATATCATAATTTTGAAAATTTCCTACGAAATGAGCTTTTGTACTGTTTGCGAAATTTAACTGACACCGAAGAAAGAAGGAAATTTAGAATTTTACTTTTGCTAAAATTCTCTTTCGAGAAAACAAAAGATTCGGAGTAGGAAAATCCTAAACAAAAAACATGACAAAAAGACTTATGATTTCTTGAAAGAAGTTGATTAAAACCTTTTTTATGTTATTGACACATCCCAATTAGAATGTTTTGTTACAATAGTGGGTCAATTTTGAAGCTTCCAGTTAAACACCAAACCACCCATACTCTCGGCTTAACGCATGTCAACGTTTGGTGAGATGGTTCGAGATAAATCTTGGTCTAAGGTTAAGCAAAAAATTACGACACTCACTCGCTTTTCCATTTGCCGCCCCTTATCAGCAACAACGTGCAGCAACGCGTGCCATCTCGACCATTCCTTTCCCGGGTCGCAAGCACTTCCTGGGACGCTTTGCCGACGGTCCTTGCCTGGAAATGGCTTGCCATCGTTAGGACAACCCTAGACCACCGTTTCATTAATGGAGTTCCGTGCGGCACCCGTAACGCACACTTTATGGTCAATATGTGAGGATTTGCACCCTCGGAATCTGTCAGCACGTTTCGAGTACGTGGCGACGTCCGGTCCTCGGAATCCTGTGGCGGAGCTCATTCGGCCGGGCTTGAGTATCCGTTGCTTGTGCATTACTTTTTTTCTCCTCCAGTCGGCAGCACACCAGGCCTAGTAACGGACCGCAGTGGTAATGACACGGGACCGGCCAAGAGTCCACCATCCGGCGCAGGCAGTAAATCTACGGATCATGTAGCAAATTTATCATTTGGTTTGGGATTGTGTCGGGTCGCTCGATTCACGCTTTAACGACTCATCCGTTAGCGTTAGCGGAAACTTAGTGGACGGGTGCGAAGGCTTGCACAAGGCGTACGTGTACGCATTCGCGTGAAAAGCTGAAATTAGGAGGCCAAACCCATCATCAACCGGGAAGGAGCGTCGGCTACGACTCGGCCGGCGGAAGAAGCCTGAAGTTCAAGGGATTGCGGTCGTTCCGATGAGTACACGTTGTCCTGCGTGCTTGGCGTGAATGAGAATGGACTTAACCGGCTGTACCGCATGCTGCTAAGGATGATCATATGATTGGGTTGTAACCAAGAACCTACAGCAGTACTTTTGTGGCTTTCATCGTACGACTACAAATATGTTGATCACGACCAAGAATTATCTCAACCTTATCAGTGAAAGTGAGTCATTCCAATGAAGTTTTGACACATTATTGGAAGAAAATTGTCTATTTGTGCTCAATTTCAAACATATTATTCGACCAACAAATTTAATTTTGTATTCAAAACACATGCTGAACCTTGTTCTCAGAGTATCATTAATGGAAACAGGCGAATTGATAAGGCAGTCGAAGGCATTTCTGTATTTCCTTACAGAAATCTGACAAGTTTAAATAAAATATATATTTCAACCAATATCTAGACACAATGGTTTCCTGAGGAAAACCTTGTAATCACAACTAAGGAAATACTTTATGAATTTGCAAACCCTTCTAATTTAATTGCTCGTTTGAGCCGAGCCTTACTGATTGGCAACATGATATTGAATTCCAGATTCGAATCAAATGCTTACAACTAATATGCAAGAAGTAAAAGGACCCGGTTCTGCCAGATAGTGTGCACTTATGTATTGATTTTATCTACCGCCTGAATGAGACCGAGAAGCAAATGGCAAAGCAAACAGATCTCTGCATTCTGAAGGGGTTTTATAATTAATCAACATATGCTGCCTTCAGTGATGCTACCCAAACGATGTCGCATTGGATCTGAACACAGCAATTTCATTATCAAGCAAATATATCGCAAAGACAAATTATTTCATAAGCTTTGATGGGTATACACATTCAGTTGCATGAGCTCATTTTAATCAAGACTTATAAACTTCATAAATAATAGTTCAAAAGCAACGTTCACACAACGATTCGCGTATTAATACTCTGGGGATCTGTGAATGATAGAAATACATCGCTTTTTATTAATCATCAGTATACTCCAATCTCATGCGCATTCATTGCAGATTGATCTAGCGAAGGTCATAATATATCGCTCGCACTTTTTTATCTCCACAACAATTTGGTAATATTAAAGTTACACACACCAGCTTATCACTTTGTGTGATAAAATTTTGAAAAACTAATTAGTCTCCAAAGAAGGTATGCCGAGCAACGCACGTATTCCTGCCTATATGTCTGGCGTTTGCTTCAAAGTTGGTTGGGGATCGCAAGTTATGCAAAATATATTCATTTATTCCCCGGGTAAACTTTAACCGTCCGCATGGGGAACGACCGTGGTTTCATCGCAAATGTTGGAGACACACGCTTTTCAAACTAAGCCCGATACGAAAAGCCACCTTTTGTGCTACCACCGTTGCAAAGCACTACGGATATTAGGGCACATTTTCTCCCCAATCGATGGGTTAGATATTATCTCTTCGTAAAATACGATTCAATCGGCCTCGGCGAATCAATAGCCGACCTCGTAAAGGTCACAAAGTGGCGTGTTGTTTTGTGTCCTTTCGTTTTCCACCGAAAGAGTGATACTGCAGACCCTGAAGGAGCCAGTTCAACCACGACACAACAAACATATCCAAACGATGGCGTAAAAGAAGCACCAAATAATCTATCCCACACTTAAGGCCGCACACCGGGACCAAACCGTTGCCAATGCCGTTTATGACTGAAAATCCCCCGGAAGCAACTTCCAGTTCCGCAGAGTGAAATACAGACTTCTCTAAAGTACTTCCCATACCTCCTAAACGAAACGCTCCTGCTCCACTTCCAAAATCACTTCGTAACGATGCGAGGCGGGAGCAGACTGCGACACTCGCTTAAAGCCGTCAAAGTATACTTTCTGCTCACTTTTGTAAAATTGCTTCCCTCGTCTCGTAAAAAGCTCCATCAGTCGATGGGCTGGAAATTGCCCTCGGAGTAGATACTCCCGGAAAACGTGTACGAAAAAGGCTTTCCAGATCCTTGTGTCGATTTTTCGGGAAGAGCTACGATGTTCCCGTACCATTCCCGAGACTGCCTGCTTTCGCCAAGCTCTTAATAAATAAATATATCTATAGCAAGCATCCTACTGTAGGTGGCTCTTTCATGAGTCAATCAGTTGACTGGTATGGAGCCCATCTACCATGGTTTTGAATTCCAACCACCCTGAGTCTGCTAACCTTCTGCGGTGAAAATGACTATTTTCCTACGTCGGCTCCATGCGTCGGCTCGACTTGAAATTTCCGTGGAAATGTGTCTACCACTCTAGGCCAGATTTCCCCCAGGACTGCCAAAAAGGTTCGCTCGTGGGGTCGTGCTTGATCGGTCAGGCGGTACTAATCCAGTAATAGGAAGGAACCGAACGCACCACTGGCTGTTATGCTAAAAATATCCAAATTTCGAGCTCAATGTTCCCACGGGTGAACGCAATCAGCTCGTTGCGCTCCCTAACTCGCAGCGATTCAGATAGACAAGGATCCGGTTGTAGCGAATATGGTAAGGATGGTTTGAAAAAAGGATTTTGTTTTAAATCACCCATCCAACTCCTACTTCCTACCGCCAGGTCGGCTCAGGGACTCCAAATAACGGGTTTCCGAGAAGGAAAGGATAAAATGAACAGAAAATCATTCAGAACACACGACTCGTTTCTAATGCGTTAGGGAAAATTGCGCTGCTTCATAATAAATGCGCGGCATTGTGGAATTATGTTTGGATAAGTGACATATGAATGCCAACCGTCGGGAAACGGAGGCGTATAACTGGGAATACTTTCCCGGGACAAAGCCGTCAACTCCGGTTTATTGTCAGTTCAGATCCACCGCACAATCAACTCTGAGCAAAGGATTTTTTTTTAATGTTGCCTTTCTTGCTTGACATACACATGATAACACAAAGTGAAAAATAAAACTATGAAAAAATGGGGGATAAAACGCTTTATAAAGCACATATTGTCATACAACGATGAATAAGTTGTTGCTTCACAAATATTAAACGGTCTGGTTTTCTTGGAATGTTTTTAAAAACATGTCCTTTCAATACGGTTTAATGTAAATGTTATTTAAATAACATCCTGAACTTATTCCTTAACTTATTGGTCATCAAAATAATGATATAAATATTTTAATTGCCTCTTCAATTTGTTATTTAAGGTTATCATTTGCAAAAATATCAAAGTGTAACTAATTAAAAATTAACGCTTTTCCTGAATAGTTTTTTACCCTCATTGCATTTTATACTCAATCTAAAATAGCTATAGCCATAGGAAATAAATTTCACAGAAGAATATAAATAAAACAAACGTTGCATTGTGCAAGAACGGTGCGGATGAAAAATGGGCAAATTTCAATTTAGTTGAGAAACATCCCATCCCCCCGTGAGGTCCTGCATTTGTACGGCCTTCGGGCACCGTATCGGTATCTGATCGTGCCCATTGCTGAAAGATGCCCCCGCCGTTGGCCCCTCCGTGGGGGTCAACTCGGAAGTCAATTCACAAGCACGCACGGACCACATCGGAACATTTCAATTAATCCACCACCGCTTCCCGACCCGGCCCCAAGCAAAGGGTTCGCCTGCCAGGCCTGCCGGGAAAAGGTTTTTACCATCGTGCCTCCATGTTTTCCCCGGTTCCAGCTGAGCGCTCGCAGACAATCACCGGAGAAAAAGGAGTATTTGATCGTGCTGCTAAGCTTTCCCATAAGCGGGTTTCCGGCTGCACTTTGCTCGCGAGGTAAACTTAACCAGGAAAAGATCGCCACGAGATTTGAAAACCTTTCTTTAGGGCTTTTTTACGATGCTACACTTCGGGCTCGTTGCGAACCAAACTGACGCCTGCAAGAGCTGCTGGGAACGCAAATAAACCATTCACTCCTGCCACAAACCGGAGCGCCCTCGAGACGTGATGTTGTTTTCCATTTTCCAGCAGAGCAAAAAGAAAGTGCCACAAGGAAAATAATCAACCATCCACAACAAACAACGAGATCCTAGTGGTTGGAGATGATTTCCACGGAGGAGGAAAACTGAAGGCGCTACTGAAAGCACAAAACAAACGGAACAGTTTGGGCAAATTGGGAACGAAGGCCAACGCACGCCATGAAATGAAATCTCAAATCCCCTTTTACCCTTATCGTTCGAATGCGATCGCAATCCCATAACCTTGCCCAAGATTAAATAGAGGAGATTTAAAACGAGCATCAATTTTCCCATAAGCTTAGACTAGCGCCATTTTCCCAGCCCCGTTTGGCCATTTTATCAGTGGCTTCTTACCTTTTCCTAGATACCCAGGAAGATTTCCACAGTCTCACATCTTTCTTGCACCTTCGACTATTTGCGATTATGATCCTGTTCGTTGGTGAATGCTATCTGTAGGCTAACTCTTTGTATCTGTGTATGCTCTTTGATATATTTTGAAAAGCGTTAGATAGGCGCAGATTGCAAAGAAATAAAAGTACGGAAAATTCCATGAAATATTTACAGAAGATCATTCAAATTTTCATATCACAACAATGAAAATTTAACTCGGCAAGAATAGGGATATTCCCTAAACCTAACCAAGCCGTCTATCCACCGAAGGGTTGAACTCTTGCACTGTCAGTTTCCGCCACACACACACAAAAGGTTCATTTTCCTCTCAACACCCTGCGGAACTACGCTTTGGCGGAGGTTTCTTTTGACCAGATTCCCTTACCCTCCGCTCGGGGACTTCTATCATCTTTCGGCACCCTCCGCGCAGGAGGATTCTTTTAACTCGTAGATCCAGGCGCCTCACCATACCACTCCACTGGATAAAAAAACCTAAACAAAACGAAAAACATTATTCAACCAAGGTTTTTGTTCGCTTTTGTTTGCTTTCAATCTTATCGTGGAATCGTAACGCTTAGAAGAAGCGAAATTTTCCTCCGAATGTCCTGCAGGAACCCAGGCCAGGCAGTGCACGGACGTCCCCGAAGAAGCCTTTTCATTTCTGCCGACGCGAAGTTACTGGAAGCGGGAAAAAGTCTGTAACCCTTCCCGTTTCCTTTTGTTATTGAATTTGTTTTGGCCTTTCAAAACACATAACTTAACTTATCTTGATTAAAAACCGCATAGATGAACGTATCTACAGCAACAAGCAAATCCCAGAGATAGAGAGGAGAGAAATGAGATATAGAATGGTAAAAAAAACAAATAAAATGCTGTGAAAGCTACAATGAAATACAGTGAGAATTTTTGGCAGGTTTATAGAACGCGTGCTTGCATGCGAAAATGGTACACCGGTTTAACAGACTTACTGAACACTTCCGAAAATGGTCTGTCAGAGAAAGTTTAGAAAAGAATTACTAATTGCAAATATTTATGATCCTGAGCACAATTAAGTTTTTGAAAATTGATTCCTTACGAAACCTCGCTTAGAGCCAAATAAAAGAAAGATTGCATACTCAAACAAAATCAAAACATCAAACAATCGCACAATTCTAACTATTCTAAATGCCGCTAGCATCCAATTTACTCGGATTGCACGTTTTAGTACATCATCGGAAAATATTAGAAACTATCTTATAAGCATGGATCATGAGCGACAAACAAATCCAAGCGTAAAAATAACCCGGAAAATCTGGACGATGGAACAATCCAACTGGACAGATCAATTTCCGCAACATCTCTGAAAAATCAAAAACTAAAAAAATCAAACGTACCGGAAACAGACACAAACGGAAATTCAGTACCAACTTTGGCTAGCAAGCAAACACCAATCCGAGTTGCATCCAGTTATGGGTTTGTTTTCTTAGAGAACAAAGTAAAAGACAAGAGCCACGGTCAGCTCCGATTTCCCGACCGGTGGTGCAATGCTGCGGGCACGGGGGCTTAGAAATATCCTAGTCAAAGTGGGGGGAAAATGCAACGATGGAGATTGTTTGAGCTAAACAGTACGAACAGGACAACAGAATTAACAGGAGCGGAAAAGGAAAAGAAAAACCGACCCGACAAACTGCTGAAGCTGCGACGGACTGCAGCAGTTCGTATCAATTCGTTTCGGTGTCGGGGCGACATGTCGCCAGCACGGAGCACAGAACGGACAACTTTTCATCGGTCCTTTTATTCACTCCTTCCCTTTTTTCCGATTGCATTGCTATCTTCTCTCGATTTCTCCTTGGCCATTTCGTGCGTCGTCCAGACCGCGAAAAACACTCGTTCCAAACGTTCCTCCGGGCGCTGGAAACCAATGTGGTTATGAAAGTAAAATTTCATTCCTCGAAAAACCGAGCGTATCGTATTTCGGTCAAATTGTGACACAAAATGGTTCTTCGGAGCTAACTTTTACGGTTTCTGATAAACGAATGGTGAATGGGCGACCGAAGCTCATCCGCACGGACGTAAATGCTCGTACCCTGGCGTGTTAAAGTTTGCTGACGTTAAATTGTGTTTACCAAATTGAACTTTCTATAAAATCGTTTTCAGACGATTTCATATATTTTTCAAACTTTATGCAGCCTTCAAATGAAATCGAATCTTCCATTCTCGTAGATGATATGCAGGTCACACAATTCATTAAAAGAAGGTTGACACAAATGCTTCTGTTTATTTTATTACCAATATACATTACGTATTAAGTATTTTATGTATGAAATAATTGTTAGACATGAGACTAGAATTTATTCTCACATGGAACTTTAACCTGATGGTGGATTGTTTAAAAACCCTTTTGGGCTGTACTGAATAGATCATCCATTTTATGTCACTTCGTCAAATCTTGAAGCGCAAAGGTCAGTGTTCACTCCGAATGCCAATTAAGGCAGCCTCGACAGCTTGCTGAAGCTACTCGACGCTGAACAATTGGTTGTATAAATGTTAATAAATGCACCTGTCATCTCCACGTGTAATTGGACCAATCGATCGAACCCAATCGACCGACGGGTTTCGTCCCACAAAAGAGAGTCCAGAGTGTAGCTACGAATCTCCGGCTAAAGAGCACTGGCATATACTTATTTGGGCTATCCACTTCGGAAAATAAAGCATCTCGTCGCTCGGGTCATTGGGCTACGATAAAAAAAACCCTTCCATGAATGATACGAGTGAATAGAGCGAGTGTCAAACGAAATCAGTCCTGTGGAAGTGGATTTTCCTCCAACCCTGAAGCCAGCACCGAGTTCGAGATGGGAATCATATTTTTCCTTCCCGAACCCTTCCAGTTCCTTGGGAAAGCTTCACCGGGTGCCTCCCGAACAGCGAATACCGATCGCGGAGAGAGTCGGTTCGGTAAAAGGTTTGTTTGTTGCTGCCCGGTATGTAGTTGTCATATTTTAACTCATTTGCTGCCAAACGATATCCGATGCGGAAAAAGGGTTAATTTGATGCCTTATCGAAGGGAAGCTTTTCATGCGAATATTCTATTCATTGCGCTTGCTAACAAGGACTCTTTTTTTCTACCGGGACGTAAATATAAAAATGGCTTCATCCCACCTTCACACCGAACCGATCCACATCATGGCTCGTTGAACCTCCGGATTCCCATCAAATCCTATCGGGGGAACGATAAAATCTTTCACTTCCATGCAATGCGGCAAAATGAACTGTTCGAATGTAGTAAAATGTATTGACACACAAAGTACGAATACTTTATGGGTTTTTTAAATAAACTAACTGTACTGGAAATAAAGTCACATAAATCTTAACACATGATGTCCAGTTAGAGATGGTAAATAAGGACCAATTTTCAATTTAATATTAAGTATCCTGACAAGAGCTCCTGACACCAAAGTGAAAGCTACAAACTTCCTTCATGTAAAATGGCTTCCTGTCAGCGTATCAATCTTCGACCACCGCCATCCGCCTTCAATCGGAAAGGCGCTGAAGGATGGCGTGAACCCTTTAGAAGTGGAAAAAAGACACAAAATGTACCCTTGCAAACAAGCCAACGGTAAAAGTGAGTAAACAAAAACAAAAAAAAACCGCCAAGCTGCCTCAGCAAGCCGGGTTAACGTTTTTCACCTGTGTTTGGAAAGCTGTCAGATGAAAGTAGCTGTCAGCACTTCTCACAAAAGCTCCAAACAGGTTCGAAACGAAGGGAAACCAAACCCATTGGTTGCCCGATTGTTCAAATCATCGTGTTGACCCTTCCTTGATGGGACCGCCACAACAAACACTGCCCTTGTTCGTCCACGTCCACCTAGACGTGGCATGTAGGAAGCACTGAAGCGGTTCATTTCTAAAGCAAATTGCTGATTAGACGATCTCTTTCTGCAGGAAAGGTGAGGGTGTGCCAGTAGTGACGGAAAAAGATGTTCAAACCGGATGATGGAACGTAGAAATACAATTTTGGGGCTAGTATATCGAATACAATAAATGTAACTTTTTATTAAATTTTATTTTATTAATTTTCTCGTTTCAAAACGAATTTAAATTTCTGTGATACTCACATATCTGAAATTTTTACACTCAGCCTGTACATTTGGGGAAAGAAAAGCGAAGAATCTTTTCTTGTGATACTTTCGATTGTCATGTGCCTAAATCAATGATTTTCTGCGGCATTTCCTTTTGACTACGCTTCTCAATAGACTCTCATTATGTTCACGGGTTTTTGTCGTATTCTCCGACCGTTACCGACTGTGTTTATAAGCAGCGTTGCATTCCACGAACAACACTTCGTGTTTGGCTTAAATTTTCTATACTAAACCAACCCTTCAGATTCTTCGTTGATGATGCTTAATCTCATTATTTTCTAAGTGCGAAATAATGTCATTTTCATCGCATTCAATGCTCATTTTGCTGATATAAAACTCACCAATTCTTACCCATTTTATTTTATACTTTGAAAACATCAAATACAGGTTCGAAAAAGATTTTGTTTTTTTTTGTCACACATAACAGGTTGAAAAAGATTTTGTTTTTTTTTGTCACACATAACACATGAATAAATTTTTCATACTTTTCTACTAGACTTTCCTTTTCTGCACCGTAACGTAGGATGATGATCCACAAACACGATTTACACTCCTTCCTGGCCTAGTCAAATTTCCGGAAATATGATTTAACGAAGCGATCATTGAGGCAGTTAGTTTCTGCTGGTGACCCAACTCTTTATTTCGAACGGAACACAGATTTCGCATCCGTTTGTGTGTGACTATGGCAAAGACACGTGTTGAAAATAACTTTTTCGTTTCCAATCGGCACATGACAAAACGGGAAGCATTATTTAGTTCGTTTTGCAGTTTCCGTGCGAACGTGGCTTTTTCAAAGCGAACGAAGTTGATCCGATTATGATTCATTCCCGCTAAACGTTTGTCGTTCGACAGGTCAATTCTTTTGTTCCAATTATCAATATTCAAAATCAGCAATCGTTGATTCACATCCGGACCAGGACGTGGGACCAATATTCATGAATTGTGAAACCGTTACCTCCGTAATTAAAGAAAGTAGACTTACGAAATTCCTACCTCATGGAATTATCACGATCATAGAAACAAAAACGATATTGTTTTCAACTGTTGTAGCAATTCTGTGAAATTGCTAAAAAAACAACAACTTCAAACTCAAACAGGATGTCTATACTGACCAACTTTTCGTTTCATAAACGTTTAAGTTCGTTTACCTTTTTTTGCTAAATCCTATCTTGTTGACAGTCGTTTTCATAAAGCGCAAAGCTTGTCTCCCAATTCTTCAAACGTGTCATCCAAGTGCTCAAACTTGTTTAAGCTCTTAACGATTTTCAACAATATTTGATTTGTTTCTTACAGCACCAGACTGTAGGCAAAGGCCCGCAGAAGTTGACCTAATTATAATAAAATCAAATGGATCAACTCGTCGGTGGAGCTACATTGACCCGGAACGATTTCTTTGAATGTCACCAGCTTATTGCAGCAGCCATTTTCACAATTCCCACCGGAAAGTTTACCAAACGGCATCCTTGGAAACATGCCTTCTCAATATTGTGTCTCTCGATTTTAATCTTCACCACCCTAATCGCCAAAGTGAACGTTCGCAGGTATTTTAAATGAAAATATCTTTTGATGCTGTGTCGTGCCGGTCCCTGAATTTGCTTTACATCCAGCCAAAGTTTATGAGGCTAACTGTTGTTTAAAATTCGACCTAAGTTGGGAAGTGATATTGATGCATCTCTAATCTGACCAGCAAATACAAGATGAATGGAAAAAATTGAAAACAACATTGACGGTTTGAAATTTTAATATTTCAAGCCAGTTTTTCGTCAACGCCCTTTAACATCATTCATCCCTTTAACATCATTCGCTTGACCGAATAAAGATGAATCCCATTGCTAAAAGCATAGAAAAAGCAAGGAGATTCCTTCATCGATCCCCTTCCGTTGGCCACTCTTCTGGACAGTTAGTGGGCCATTCTCTCATTCACCCAACTCAACCAAGCAACCTCCAGGGAATTCTCACTTTCTGCCCACCCTCAGAAAAGATTCAGCACCGTGATTTCTGTCACCATCTGCCAACGCGACCGTCACTCCCACTCGATTCGCCCGGACGGACAGACAGACATGCCTGGACACTCGAAAGCACTCTAGTTCTTGCTGCACCGAAACGAACGACGGGTGGAGAGGTGGTGAACCAAATTCGTGCGATGAAACGTGAAAGCTGTTCCGGGTGCTCCTTCCGGACCGCTTTGTGTCGTTTCACTTTCCAAGATAAAGGTCGCACTTTCTCCCTTTTTCCGTGCGGCGCGAGTTGGCAATGGAAAGCGATGAATAAAATTAAAAATAATAACACCAATCTTACATCCTGAATGGCGTACTTATTCCCGCCCGGGATGACCCAGGACGCCCCCGGAAAAGTAGTATCTTCCACGGACGAACGCCCAGCACAAAGCGAAAGAAGGGCTGGCGATCTCAAGGCATCGACCGCTGACGACGATGGCGATGATGGCATCGAGTGACGAACACGATGGGTTTCCTTTGGTTCCGCGCTTTATTTCTCCTCGCCCCTTTCCGTGTCCTTTGCTTCCGCCAAGGGTACATTTTTGCTTGAATACTTCACATTTTCATTTGCTTTATTTCACTTCCTGTCTGGAGGTAAAAATATTTTTTCTTCAACCTACTGTGTAGGTCTTCAAACGAAAAACCGAAGTTCATTCGCGTCCCACTTTTTCTTCCCCTTGCGGGTTCAAAACTTCAACTGCCCCAAGCCCGAGTACGCAATTAACGCCAGTAACCCTCAGAGCCAGCGGCCTGAACGTAGGGGTGCGTTCGAGTGGAAAATAATAAAATTAAATTAGACCACCAAAAATTAGACGGAATGCAGCGCGTGACGAAATGTTATTACGCTCTTTGTAATTTTTGGGGAGTGACGCAGAAGTACACAAATTACGGGAAGGAAAACCTACCCCCTAGGGGAAACGGTCCCCATTCTGCTGAATATGGACCAAACAGGACTGAATGATGGAACAAACGAATGATGGAGAGGAGTTTTATGATCCTGGAGAGCACCGTGGGGGGAAAATGTTTTGCAAAATGGAGCGCTCGAACGATTGCCACTTTATGCGTCTGCTTTGGGCATTCCACTTCCGCCGATTTGTTGTTCTGGCAAGCGGGAAACGGAAGCTGAACAACACACAAATAGATACAAATACATTAATACGTAAACATAAACTGTGTGCTGTTGTTTACTCGTTGGATT
The DNA here is from genome assembly GCA_000441895.2 of Anopheles sinensis. Taxonomy (NCBI): domain Eukaryota; kingdom Metazoa; phylum Arthropoda; class Insecta; order Diptera; family Culicidae; genus Anopheles; species Anopheles sinensis. The sequence continues at coordinate 51,013 of KE525363.1, read as the reverse complement.
AACTGGATTTTTTCAGAACAAATTGTTTGTGACATCACCCATTATTATGCAATATCTCAATGCTACTCTAGTATCATTTCTATAGCTTCAAATTTGCCAAACCTTTTTAATTAGTGGCATTTTAAACTAATTAAAAATTTGCCCCGCTGTTTATATGATGCACGAGTTTATTAACTCTAGCAAACGGCACGCCATTTGCGGTTTTCATGGATGAGTTTTGAACCAAACAAGTAAAATCTTCTACCCCCTCATGTTAAACACTGGAATTATGAACTCATTTAATTCTTTTTTATTCCACTACGATGGAGAATTGACAGAAAAAGTCTAAATAGAATTCGTGCAAGACACCAAGGACTTTCCTCCGTTAAGTAATAAGCGAGGTTATTCGTAGTTCAGAACTTTTCCAAAAGACAGAATGAAACTTCATTCATTTTTCCAGTCAAGCACGAGACATTGAATATCGAAAGTAAATTGTCGGCTGCAAACAGTGGAGAAAGTTAAATTAATTTCTTTGTTTTCCCCCTCGTGACCGAACCAATGGCAATAGGAAACACCGGAACAGGTTGATAGCAATTGTTCCAACGCGGAAGAAAGCGATCTGCTTTCAGTGTTTGGTGACAGTTCCCCCCCAATAGGAGCAAAACTTTCAAAAATACGATGGGGTCTGGTTAAATTAAAACTCCCGTAAAATGAGGTGTCTACGATCCGAAGGGTTGATCGGTAGGATGGTTCTACCGGTTAAGCCTACAGTGGCCCTTTTGCCGGGGAGTTGGTAGTTCGTATAATTTCTTAACAACATCATTAAAGTGCCGTTATCAGGTTCCAGATGCCCACTTCATAAACACTGGAAACTTCCAAATACTTTTATGAGTTTATGAATCAAGGCAAACAATTTTATGGTATTGTATGAGTAATTTTTGAAGTGTACTCCCAAGTCATTATACATTAAGGGGGCTTGAGAACATTGTGTTTAGTTATAAATTTAAGAAGATTGTGTATTTCGAGAAGCTAAACTACTAACCAAACAAGAAGTTACTAGGTTTGAATGGACAATTATCTCCAGAAAAGAAGTATACGAGCTGAACGCAACAAATTTCAATGTTTATTGCGTTGTGTGTTAACCGAAGTTTGAATTTTAGCTTAATACCATTTAATAACACCATAATCCTACAACCAACGGACCACACAAAACAAATAAGCCTTGTATGTATTGATCTTAATCTTAACTATGGTTCAAACCATTTTAACTTTGGTCACTCCTATTCATTATGTATATTGTTTCCAATTTATTTGAGGTAAATCATTTAAAATCCCAAAGAGAATTCTCTCTCATCTAAAACTTTCTTCACAAAAGTCATCCCGGAAGCTACAAAACGGATAGAAAGTGGCACATTCAAGATTCAAGTGCGATATTCCCAATACTCACACCCTTGGCCGACCTTGAAAAGTGCACTAATAATGCATTTCCCTTTGCAGTTCGACGGTGTTTGTTTATGGTTCGAACGGCCAATAAAGTCGAGAATGATCGCCCGGAAGCGAACGTGAGGAACATCGATGGAATTTTGAGCAAAGTCAAACTGTTTCCATCTGTTCGACCGTGCAGCTGGTCCTAAGCAGGACGAACCGAACCCTATCGGTGCAAGCTGTGCTGCATGATAGCAAAACCCCGTCCTTTGGAGTCTTCGTGCCGTTGAAATTGCGCGCATTCATCTATGCGGCACCATATCGCCACCACACCTTGGAAGATAGGCGAGCGGTGTTGAAAAGTTGAGAATTTATTATAAGTTTCCAGTTTCGCTATTTATTGCCGTGGACTTGCATCGTCTCCCGGGCAAAGGCAGCTCAGCAGCAATCTTCGCCACTGGAGGTGCAACTTTCCGAGGATGCAATTAGCAGGTAGCTGTTACCCTAGAAAACGCTCGAAGCTTACAGCTCTAGATCATTAACGTTCGCTGTTGTTTGTGGGGTTTAAAAATATGGAACAAAACCGCTTTGTTTCAGTAGATATTGTCAAAACAAAATCCTCATCAACGCAAACTAAATCAGTAGTGAAATTTATAAGTTGCTCCTTCAATTTACGGTTGTCACTTCTCCTTAGATTGATTATAGCAACCGGAATCTACAGGCACACAACGCTCTTCGCATACAAAGAAGCTTTCCCCAAAAAATCTATCGTACGCCGCACTTTCAGAAACAGCTAGTTATAAGTAACTCAAGAATATTCGGCTACGAAAACTAGCCGGGAAAAAGAAAATCAACACAAATTAGATTTGAGTCGTAAAAATAGTTGACTAGTGGAAGTTGAGCCCGAGAGACAAGACAATCTCCCGTACCGTGGGATACTTGTTTCGTAACGCTTCTAGCTGTCTTACCTTGTTCGAAAGTTCGTGCAGCTCAATAGTTTGTCTGGAGATGTCTGAATGAAGCCGCCACTTCATGCACAACCCTTCGATAGCGGCATTTGAAAACATGTTCATCATCGAGCAGCTTTGGACACGCCATCGTCCTGCCGACGCGGGACAGGGATCCCCGGAACAATAAACTGACAGTGTCATAAACAGGTTCTTTTGAAAATTGTCGTAAATTTTTATTTACGATCGAACGCGTCACTGTTCACGGTTCGGTGTTTTGTTTATTTGTTTATTTTTTGCGACTCGCTTCATCCCACCTCACCAATGTTCAGCAGGACGCGAGTCGTTGACGCTTGACGATGTGAGTTTTACTTTTCCACCGGGAATGTTCTTATCCTTGCTTCCAATTTCGGTCCAACATCAGCGCCATCAAACGTCGCAGTGAGTACTGCATCAACCTGTGCCGTAAGAGAATGACGGATGGATGGGCTGCTGGAGGAGAAGATTTTATTCGTCCCCCCGTCCCTCGTTTACCGGTGCGTTCCTTCACCTCGTCAATCACATCGTCGGTATTCAATTATGCTCGTAACGTCACACGTCCTCCGGTCCAATGTGTTACGCCACGGTAACCGAGAACAAAAACTAAATTACTGATCCTTTGCACCAGCTTTATGATACAACTTTGTTCTCCTATCAGCAGTTCGGGCTTCGTGCAGGCAAAATTATGCCTGCAGTTGGAGCTGCGAGTGCATTGTGCTGCCAGTTTGTGCGCGACCCCCAACGCCTTTCCGACACGAGGAACGCCTGAAAGGGGATCCACACGATCGTCCTAATTTATGCTATCGGTTTATTGTACCCCCACTATTACCCCGGGTTTTTAGGGCCAATTAGACAAACGCTCTTCGTCGCCCTCTTGAGGGAAGCTGAATTATTCATGCCGCACAGGACCACTCACCACCGTCACGGGCGCCATTGTCCTTAAGGAGTGTTCTCCTCCTTCCAACCGTTTCTTTCCGAACCTGCCGCATCGGTGGTTTGCTGGCGGTTAGTGCGTGTGTGTGTGTGTCTACCAAAGCAAATAGGGGCCATTTGGAAGAATAATATCAATTTTACGGTCACCAGGAAGCAGTTTGGTTTTGTTTCCGAAGCACTGGTGTTGCCGTTGCTGCTGCTTCGATTCGTCAGGATGATTGGCCGATACGGGAAGAATGACAGATGAGGAAGTAAGCTTTTTAAATTGATCATCAAATAATGAATATGAACGAATACTTCGCCAACCACAGCTTTGCCATTCCAATTTAAAGAAGACCAATGATTATTAATATGAATAGTCTAATAAAATGAAATTAAAATAATAATTTTTCAACCTCATTTTTTTTTGGCAAACTCAACTCCACTCTGTTATTTGAATAAAGTCAATCAATAATTAGATCAAGTTATTCCTCAAAAATCATGATGATGGGTTGGATTTTAAAGTTGCGTAAATCATGTAAATGATGTAATTAAAGAAGCAAAATTGCACTTAAAGACTGTTAATAAATGTAGTAGTAGTAGTAGAGAGATGTTATGTTATTTAACATGTAATTTTTAGAATAACTAAGATTAAATCGATACTAGTTAACACGCAATAGGGATCTTAAAGTAATATTTTTTGAGTTCCTTATACATTATTGATGTTCAACTACGATTGATGGAAAATTGTCCGTTAGAAAATTTTGTGCCAAAAAAAAAGGGAAATTGTTTATTATCAAAATATAATTTTGAGCATACATTCTTACAAAACACAAATTTTTAGCATAGTTTAACCTAAGTCATATAAATGCACTAGATTGCAATTTTGATGGAAATCTTTTCTAGCGTTTCTCACGCTTTTCAAAACGAAAGAAATATGCTAGTCCATTGACCTAAGAAGGAAGGAAGCTTATATGTCTGCGTTGATAAAGTTTAATTTATAACAAACCAACCTGTATTTTAAATGGCGCGCTGTATGACAGCCTTTAAGAAAAACTCATTTTGATTCGATTATGTCTACATAGTCTAGCAGCTATACTTATAAGATAAAAGCAGCTTTTGTTCTGACAAGCGAAACAAACCTTCCTCGAAGGAAAAGTGATCGTAACAAACCAAAAATAAAATTCCATTCAAATACAACCCATTCACTCATGAGAGCATCAGGCTAACCATTTTCCCAAAAACACCATACCGTTCCAGGAAGGGACATCCATGTGGGTGGAAAACATTTTCATTACCACCGAGATGATGCTACTTATTAGCTGCCATTTCTCGAGCGGTCACGTTCGACACATACCACGGTTCGGCCAGTGCGAACATTCGCCAACGTTGTCACTGCCATCAAAATTAGATCATAAAAACACCCTACGCCGCTACAACCCACCCCATCCTCACGTCGTAGGCGGTTGCCATGTTGCCCCCAACCCATGCTGGTTTATTCCGACAGCAGGACGACAGACGTGTCTCCTCTCCGGCAGCTTTTCCGGGAAACCACGGCACGATAAACTCACGACACTTCACGACACAGCTTTCACCGTTCGTGCATTGCCCCAAACATACCATCCCACCCATACGGAGGGTGGTGGGTGGCCCGAGTCGCGTGAACATGAAATGTATTGATTTTCCATTTCAGTTAAAAACACTCGGTCTAATGAATTTCATTCAATTATTTTCATCTCTCGCTCGAGGCAGAACACTACACTCCCACCTGCCTGCTCCCCGCTTTTCCGGCCCGTTACCACTTTTCCGAGCTTCCACACAGCCACACAGACGCACATACACGCTACGGTACAGCGTCGATCGTGACATTGTGACATCAAACGGAGCTGACAGGACAAGGACACATTAAAGATGTGACATTTGAAGTGGAAATAGCTGAGTGCGTATGCGGGAGACAGTTCTCCCGGAACCGGAAAAGGCAATTACCCGCCAGGCAGCATCACACAATTCTCTCAACTCCAGCATACTGTGGGAGTGATTTTTTTTCTATTTCCTCGCTGACAAAAACGAATCTCATTGATCTGGAGCGAATAACGTAAATAAGAGGAAGCCATATTATGCTTCCCGGGATGGGCCAACATAAATAAGTATCATTACCGACAAATAACGGATTATTAAACAGATTTCCGAGAACCAATTAAAGCACAATTTCGATGAAAAGTGGTTGGTTCTTCTGAGAGAAACTGTCCACGCACTAAACGATTTCATTTCCATCCTGACAATTTATAGAAAACATGCAACGTTGTATTTTAATAATTTCCCACATTCATCCTTTATATGTACAACAACCTGAACAGCACACAGATCGTCTTTAAATCGGACAAAAATTTCATCACGTAAACGAATCAAGCCATTTCAGTTCATTTCCGGCCTCTGATCAAAATGATTGCAGTTGCATTCCACTTCAAAGGAAAATTTGCAATAAATTGATTTTGTATCCCAGGATCTGGAACGAACAGTCCTTCAACGGAATATCGTTGCTGCAATGGAAATGGATTTCTTCGTTTCTGATAGCAGGTTCGAACAAACCGAAACTTAAGCAACCGTTCCGTGAAGATTAACTAAAATTTCTACTCTTTTTGCATCAAGAGATTTATTTTCACTTAATATGTTAATTCATCCCTCAAGACGACCCTCATTTATCTGCGGATTCTCTTCATGGCGGCGTGCTACAAATCGTGACTAATGGCGAACATTTCCAGCATTTATTTTGTGTCATTTCCCATCTTGGGCTGCTAAATCTACTCAGCCGGACGATGTTGAGACTTTTTTATGCATTCTTTAAGTGTTAATTTTAAGAAAAAGGAAAATATTCGTCTTCAACTACACTTAGGACGCACATTAGTCCCATACCGTGCCGGACTTTGGCGATAAGGCAGGCCTTACTCTGCAGGGCAGGTCATTTCACCGAGTGAAACTGTACGCGCGGGAAATAAACGACCCATTTATCATCGTCATCCCGTGCAACGGCCGCTGGTAGCGCCGATTGGCGCCGAGTAGATTAGCGTGGCTAATTGTAGCTTTAAAATCTCCCAGCGAGCCATCAGACCAAGCCAATCGCAATATTCCACGATCCGTTTCGGTGGCGCGAGAACGCGGGGCGTGCCGTGTCCAACGCCCATTCGTCCAAGTCTCAAGTGACCATGAATCATTTCGGGACGAATTGTAGCTACTTATGTGTATCGTGCGCTTAATCCACAAGTAGAACTTAAACTTTTTTACAAAGCTACCAGCGATTTTTTCCTCCTAGCCAATGCTTTTCATCGTGAACGGAATCGCGGCAAGAATGGCACGAACATTGACAAGGTAATAAGGGAACATAACATTGGGAAAATAAATATGATATCACTTCAATATGACGAAAATTTCTTCAAGATTAAAATTTTAATTTACAATGGAATAAAATAAAATGTAAAAATTAAAACCAAAAATAAATGTTCCAATTCTTAAACTTCAGAAATGAAAAATCTCTTCTGTTTCCTTAAAAACTTCACAATATCTATTGCATTTCATAATTTCGAATGAAAAATGTAATTCTTAGCATGTTGTGCGCATTCGAGCCACTTTAGTATCAATCAAAACTGTTCTTGCGCAACGGATTCATGGCTAACATAATGTCGCGCTCCTTGACTAGCAGTTGCTTGATTCCTGCTGCATAAAAACCCTTACAAGCAAACGGCGCAATGGGAGAAAATTTTCAATTTCATTCCGGACACCCCCACGTGCCAATAAATCTTCGTCAACATTTCCCTGCGACACGAACCCGTCAGAATGGTTCGGGTGGACGGGGAAAAATAAACTCCATCCACTCCGCATCCTGGGCTGATGGGATGCACCGAGGGGACCGATTTTGTAATGAAAACAATTAAAAAAAAATATCTTACAAAACCAGCAGCGCACTAGCGAAGCAGTGACGCAAACGTTCGGCATGCAATGACATTCGGTCAAACCGGAGTACGGAAAAGGACACACAAGGCTTAGTTTACGATTGTCCTGTAGATCGCTGCCTCTTGAAAGGGATTTCAACAAAATCCTCCAAACCATGTCGCATCCATTGCAACATTTCCTGTACAAAGACGCTACCGAGTCCATCCTTCCATGCTACAGCGGAAGATGGAGCGTTGTTTCTTAAGAAATCTCCTCATTTTAAATTCTCGACACTGGACCCAGATTCCTTCTCGTGTCTGTCACCAAGCGGTGATTAAGTGAAGCTTTAGTGTAGTTTAAGGCGTACCGCCTGCATATAATCCTGGAGGAAGTTCTCACTGCCTCGTAGTGCTTGATAAAATGCAAATTTTAAATGCACAGCTAAGATTTCGTAGGACTAAGAGATGTTGTATGGAAATGAAATCCCTGCAACACGAACTCATGAATAAAACATCTTACAGTAAAATGTTATTTCTTAATAGTCGAAACATGAATCAAAACGTAAATGTTTATGACTTCAACACGTTCAGATTCATTCCTTTGTATCTTTCATAATAATGTGTCCACACTTGTGAACATCCTCACAGATTTTGCAGATGAAATAGCTCCGTACTAGTTTCATGGTAAGGTAAACTCAACCTTATCTGTCAGCTTATTGTAAAATTTCTGGAACGTAATTAATTCATTTTACTTGTTTTTCGCAAACCTCAAGGTGCAGAATATTCAAATTATTCTAAAGTAATTTGAGCTCTATTATCTTTTTCTGTAATATTTTCTTTGATGTTTCCTAAATAATTTGATAAATTACGTAATATAAATAGTTCTTCAAAACAGTTTTTGTTGGCGAAGCAATAGGGGACAATAGAATAAATTGAAAACTCTGCAAACATGCACTCCAAAACTAGGATTTGATTTAATTTTTAAGATTAAGCAATGATATTAAAACAATTTTTATAAAACATCTATAACAAGGTTAATTGATAACAATTTGTATCGTGTGAATTCTCTCAAAATTATAAATATTACTTTGAAATCATAACGAAAATATGGAACGTAGTAACTTTAGTTCTTGTGCTTTCTAAACCGCTGATCACAGTCCTTTTTCTACACCGTGTTTAATATCTGCTTCCATGGGGCTGATTCTATTGGGACTGAACCTATCCCCGTTGAGCTCACATAATTTTCCCACCAAATCAAAATGCCCTTCCACCACCAGCCACCAAAGGACTCAATCCGGCATAAACACACACCGAACGATTGGCAAAACCTTTTCACCCCGAACCGTGAATTTTAATCAAATCAACTGAAACCTTACTGATTGGCTCGCCTTCGTGACGGGATCTTCTGCCATAAATCGATTCCGATGCACCGTACACTGCCACCAGCCCACACTCGTAAGCCAAGCCATCCCTGGGATTCCCTTGGCCCTGAGGTGGGTAAGAAATTGAGCAAGAAGATTTTTCACCTTACTCATCGCTTTCGGTCGATTTAATTAAACGCTCCCGGTGGCGCACTGCTTGGCGATATTTATCAAACGGATAATGCGCCACCGTGTCGGGCTTATGTGCGCGTCGTCCCAGAGTACGTGACGGCTGATGAAGCCTTGCCTTGCCACTGCACCGGCCCGGGGCTCGGGAATGAAGGAAAATCAAAGGAAAATCCGAAGCCCTCGATAACGACGACGAAGACGAGGGCGAGAACGACGACGTTGTTCACGGACACCTCCTCAAAGAAAGTTAGTATAAATGGTCTGATCCAACACGCATCCTCGCAAGTCGTCGAAAGGACAAACGATCGAACGATTGGGGGCGGCATAGTGGCAAATCAGGGAAGCCCCGCGGACGTGCGGAAGGGAAGAAAATCCGAACGCGCACGCTTTCCTTCGGGCACGTACCGGGTGGGCAGAAATTACGGATCTTAAAAAGCATAAGCCGCTGAAATTGAACCGCATCTTCCGGTGTATGTGTGTGTGTATATGCGTGTGTATCCGGCTGCTTGAATGGTTAGCATCAATCAGCAAAGCCTAGGATAGGAACTGGAGCAAATTTCCCAAGAGAGAAAAGCTTTACGGTATTTGGAGGCCGACAAGAAAAACGACGACCCGGGAAATGCCGGACGTGGACGATCGAGATTACCCGACGAGTTCTAACTATGTCTATGTGTCTATTCGTCACAGAAAATAATCTGCAAAAGAGCGAGAACGTAGCATTAAAGGTAGCTTAGAAGGGTTTCGAAACTGTTCTTGGAGCTTTAGCTGTGGATCGCACTAGGGCGGAATTGAAAGAAAAATCAGCTGTTTGTTTGATGTCCAGTTTCTTAGAACGAGGACGGCAATCGAATATAGCGATATTGAAACGAATAAAGCGAAGCGCAGTGAAAGGAGAAACAGTTTCAAAGCTAACTTTATCACCGGAAATTAATTTTTGTTCAGCCAATGTACACAGAATGGTAGCATCCATACTCACTTAAATAGATGACGCAAGGTTCACTTAATGGTTATGGCATGACGTATGTCAGACTTGGCTAATTTACATTTCATCCATATATAGATTTTTGATGACTTTTTTGTATCTTAAAATTGAAAATAATTATTGGCATTAGGTAAATCACCTTGATCACTAAGTTTAACGAAAGACAATAAATTTATCTTTATACGTTTCATTTGTCAATGGTATCTTTTGCACTAAATACGAACACTTTTATTAACAGCATCTTCTACACATTTTTATAAGCAGCTTCTTCCACACACTTTTTCCAACAACATCAACCGAACGCTCGGTTTATGAAACTGCTGTCCATTAGTTCTGCTTCAGACCAAACACCGATACAGCGGCCACTTACTACTGCGGTGATGGTGGGAAGAAAGTGATAAGAAATGGGTTCCCCGTACCCTTGACCGTATATGCGAGACGAGTTTTGTTCCAAGAAAACAATGCGAAGATAAGAAGAACAAAAATAGAGAATGGCAATGACGCCAATGATCAGCTGAGGGAATCAAGAATATGTTAACCATTTATAAGTAATTTATTTGCCTGTTTTTATTCCCTCGGCTGTAGGTGGTAACATATGAAGGCTGAAAAACATGACAGTTTTTATTTAAATTAGGTTCTGATTGAACGAAAATTGATGTTTGATAACTTATTTAAAAATTAAATTAAGGTAGTTGAAGAAATAGCTCGATTTTCATTTAATTAATTTTCTCGTAAAAAACATTATTCTAAAAATATCTGTCTAGAAATGAAGAAAAATTAAAAAAAAGATTGTTTTCAATTATTAGTAGAATTACACAAACATGGTTAAATGTATATTAGGTAGGGAATTAAATCCTTAGTTTTTAAGATATTATGTTACTTTTATTCGTTGAATTTTAGGAAAAAAGTATTAAGAAACGAATAATTTACACGATGTTGTGTATTTGGACACGTACTATCAATTCAGTCCCCTCAGGCTTGACGTCTGCCGTAAGATCGTATAACAACGTCACCGTGCACCGATGCAGTTTGGCAAAAATAGTGCACGGCAGAACAGCACGCACTGGCAAAGTTAATTCAAGGACGGAGTAATCGAGAAAGTTTTTCAATTTGACACAAACCGGTCCCAACACCCTTCACAGCTTTGCTAACCGTGGCATCAAGAAAGGATGACAGGCTAGGCTAAGCCGCCGGTAATGTTCGAGCGACACGACCCAACCGCTCGCCGAAATTATGATGTTGCACTTCGGGCAAGTGGCAACCGGAAAATTGTTTGTTTCTCGAGCCGGGACGGGTTTCGTCTAGCTCCATCGCGTGCGTGTGTGTGCGTGTGTATATATGGTGAAAGGTTGTTCAACGTGTCAAACAGCACTCGGTCGCCTACATGGGACCGTCGCCGAAGGATCGCTTCCAAAACACTCGGATCACGAAAGGGCTCAGGGGTCGCGTCGGAGGCTCCGAAAAGCCGGTAATGTCCAGAATAATGACTTTAGACTTTCGGCACTAATTCGGCCGCTTGACACCTGGCAACATCAGCGACACTTTCGCACGGACTACACGGGTCGGTCCTGGTGAAGACCTTCGGAGCGCGTTTTCGCTGGCACAAAGTTTGGCGAAAACATTCTGTCGTCTGCTTATCCGTCGGCACACTCTCATCCTCTAATGAAGCAATCAAGTACCATGTAAAATTTTATCCGTATGATACTCTGGTATGAATCAAAAGTCCGTCGACACAAGCACTAGCATTTGGAACGGCAAAGTTGATCACAAAAAATTAATCGAGTACAGGTTTTATCCTAGCCTTCCTTTTTGTTCAACGAAACGACATAAATTTAACCCTTGATGTTTTACTAAGGAATGTTGGTGGCGAATGTGCAACAATATTTATACCAAACAATTAGGAGAATGAATGTATGTTTTATGTTTTAATTCATACAAATTGTCTAACGCATTTACATTAAACGAGATAACGTACTTTCCAGGGCCTTACGATTACAGGACCTAAAAGTATACTTAAAACAAAAAGGGGAATTCTCGTTTAGCAAGGAAAGTGTTCTAAATATTAAAAATATGCTTGAAGGGTCGAAGATAAATCCAACTTAATTTTTATTAATATTTAACGTATCTCACATTATTGAGGGACGTAATGCTATCCTTACTTTTTATGCAAATAGATCTTAACCTCTGCTCAGAAATATTTCAAAAAGTCCTAATTATCAAATTTATAAGAAAACATTTATAAATGACTTAAGGATTTAAAATATTACTTAAAATCTCAAATTTGCAAAATGCTTGCTTTCATTGTATAAAACTTCCAGATCATTTCAATATTT
>KE525363.1:10109-21870 GCA_000441895.2 Anopheles sinensis | reverse complement strand
CGCTCGCCGTGCCAATCCAGAATTCGCCCGCAGCCGTTGCGAGGCCCTCCGAGGGTGCGACACGGTTGGAATCGGTAGACAGCAAAAGTGCAACGCCGGCGAGTGCCGCGAACGACCCGGAAGCGGACCGTAACAAACGTCACCTTGGGTTCGGCGGAATCGGTATCGGCGTGGGACTGATCGGTGGTGGAATGGGATCGACCCGTACGATCACTACGGCTACGGCGGCGGATACGGTGGACACTATGGTGGTGGATACGGTGGACACTATGGTGGTGGATACGGTGGACACTATGGCGGTGGCTTCGGTGGTCCGTACGGTGGCGGATTCGGAGGACCGTACGGAGGAGGTTTCGGAGGACCGTACGGTGGAGGTTTCGGAGGACCGTACGGAGGTTATGCCAACGGATACCAGTACGGCTACGGATCGGGGTACAGTAGTGGATTCTTCGGCTAGAGGTCCTGGCCACAATCGAATTATTTGAGTCTCTCTTTCTTGTTTTCTTGTTACACGATGTATTGTACGTTGCATTCGAACTGAAAAGCAGTATTAACGGTACAGATTAATTTATCACACCAAATAAATTATTCCACTTAAATCTGACTTTAATTTTCAACATCCGAAATCGATCAACTAAACCTAAAAATTATAAATCTAAAAAGAATGGCAAAGAACATAATTTAAAAGGATGAAATGAATTAAACTGTAATATTCTCAAATGTGATTTGTTCAATTTCCTCGAGCAAAGTGTAAGCCCGAGATAAAGGCAAGCTAAAAGGAAGAAATAATCTGCGGTAGATGTGGGTATGGATCATCATTTTCATTTCCACCATTGTGAAGCAATAAATCCATATTCATTGTGAAAACTGTGTTCTTGAAAGATAATTGATTGCTCTTTATTATTTTATAATTTTGTGAAAAATTTCAAGGAAAGGCATTAAATGATTTTAGTATCAGTAAAAAATGTCCATGCTTGAAACATGTTTCTTTCATTTATAATGCCAAATCAAAGCTTCCGTTTATAAGTCCATATTCGAATATTTGGTCATACGAATTGCATTAAATCGTATGAGTAAAGAATAAGGCACGTTACTATAAGCTACCTTCGAACGATTTATCAAACGACGTAAACTGAGGTCGACGAAAACCGGGGCCAGTCTGTATTTAATATTTAGCACGATATTTTGAAAAACATCTTACTCATGTTTTGGGAAGCAAAAGTCACTAATTTTAATGCTTATTTAATGAATGAATAAAATAACGTTATTTTATCCGCTAGTTAAATAAGTATTAAAATTAGTGACTGATTTATCAATGTCAATAAATTATTCCAATCATTCGCTCATTTTGCATCACGATCGTTACGCCTTGAACCATTCGACACGAAACCGGTTACGTTCCACATCCTTCTGGATAGATCGCTGATACCTCCTTTTAGTTTCGCTTCCCAAAAGAACAGAACCCGGTCCACTTTGTACATCAAACAAACCTCCACAGTGCTTACCAGCTCAGGATTACATACAATGGGTTCACTTTGACCGCGGCAGATGTTATCTTGCGCTAAACATTATTCCAACCTGTTCCGGTGTCCGGTTCGAACAAAACTTGTTGTCAAGATGGCTCAGTCACGAGCGAACGTTGGGTTCTCTGGGAACCACAAAGACAAGAAGGCCGTCACGACGTGCCATCGTTAATTACAGGTACGATTTAAAGCCAACCACGTGGCTACTTCCGCGCGCAACGGAAGGAAGGCAAGAAACAATACGGGACTGGTTTTAATTAAACAAACATCACGTCCGATTCGAAGGTGCCAAGTTAGCGTAAGTAAACTATCAGCAAAGCAGAAACAAGTTTACAAGGCTGATTAAAAATCAACTGTCCAAAATATGCAAAGAAGATATGCAGAACGAAAATTGGGACAGTTTGAAAAACAAATAGCTTCTCGTACGTAACAAAAGTCAAAGCAAAAGACTCAGCCAGAATATAGTATTGAAATTGTCCAGGATAAATTTATTTCATTTCTATATCCTGCCTTACTTATAACGCGCTAACTTTAGAACTGTAAATTAAACATCAATTCGTTGTAGCAAATGGACCGCAAAACAATTAAGTACGTCAAGGTTCGTACACTAAAAGATGCAAATTTGAACATAAACTTATTTATACTCTCTCGTTAAAAAACAGCAAATTGCAGCTTGGTTATTTTGGGTTAAAAACATCAAACGGCTCTAGCGCACCCAAAAGGCAAAAGCACTACTCCCTGGATTCCGGAAACCATCAATAGGAGTGAAATAAAATTTTATTCGATCCCACTTTATTTTTGCCCTACTCTAATCAAGCAAACGAGCACCCGCGCAAAGGCGCATCGCATAAAATAGCGCAGATTCTTTTAAGGATGTTCTAAAATTTTATCATTCTCGCTCCCTTCCAACGAAACGCTAGCGCTATCTTCGCTCAGTCTCATTGGAAAGTAATTCAACAACACCGACGCGGGATCGCGAGCGGTAAAACTTCCCCAATTCCTCAGTGATGCAGAAAACCATTAACTTTTGGTAACCGATTTCCTTCTGCCTAATTGAAACCAAAGCACCACGTGGCCGAGAAATGGTAGCACGTTTGGAAAGCGATTCCGTGCTGGAAACGACGGAATGAAGGACGGAGCGCGGGACGTGGCCTGCGAACAGGAGAAAAATGCGCAACAATTTTTCCAAGAGTGTGGCGGTGCCAAAGATTGCAAATAAATTCTCGCAAAACGGGTGCGGGTTGGAACTACCTTTTTTTTTCATACCAAACGAAATCAGATCCCCGATCGTCACTTGGTTCCCTTCTGGCCACGCTCGTCCGCCTTCTTTCCTTCGGAAGCGGCAAATGAAAGGTATGATATTAAATAAATTCGCAATACATAAAACACCCCGAAACGGCGCGCGGTTTCCCGGATCGGTATCGGTGGTGTGCAGTAAATTGTTCGTCCTTCCCCGGTCGTGTTAACCGAAACCTCGATTGATAGCCCCCCGCTTATTTGTTGCCTTTGGTTTTCTTATTTCCCTCCGCATGGCCCCCGGCGCCCGGTGCCCCGGTGCGCGGCAACAGCAAAACTTCCCGAAGGAGTTATTCTTCAAAATTTTCCATCGAAAAGACGAAGGAAAATGTTTCTTCCGGGTAAAGAATTTAGCGAAGTGGCCCAGCCTCGGGTGGAAGATTCGGTAACAATTTGGTAGCGATAGAATTTCCCTCAAAGTTCTCCGTCGACCGGCCGCACCGGCGACAAAGTTTTCTCTGAAGTTATTGCGATACTTTTTTTGCAATCATCCAACTGTTTCGTCGATGCCATGCGTCCGGACTCCGTCTTACTCCCGGTTTTTTGTGGCATTTGTGCGGCCTCACAATTATGATTTTCGGCATCTTTTGCGTTGGAAAACACAAATCCGACGGAATGCGCCTTGTAGCTGTTAGGGTGTGAAGGAGTTTTTCCACAATTTCCCCAAACCTTCCATTTCGAACGCGACGAAAGTGGCGTAAATTTCTTTCTTCGAATGCGCATTCCATAAATCAAACTTACCCGGCACCGGCCCTCTCGACGATCTGATTTCGGAAACCCAACCGTATCGGAAGAACGCGAGTGAAGAGTTGTACTGCGAGATATCGAATTGGTCTGAATGATATTACCCGGAAGTATTGCATAGTTTATCTCCGAAAAAAAGCTCACGATGTTCGGGCGAACTCGGTACCTGTTTCCGCCCGCTTGTTGTCGGGCCGGAAGACTCCAATCAAGGCAGAAATCCCCCAGTGACTTCAACCCTCCGAATCCTGGGTGCTGGAAAGTTTATTGGAAAACTTTTTCAATATACCCAGACTCGGACGGCGAGGGAAGGCACGAGGAACTCACATTTGAGGGCGGCCATCCATCAGCATTCGCGCGTAGTGACTGATGGAGCAATGTCACACATAAACACAGTATACATGGAACATATAGAGTCTCCGGATGACTCCCCCCAATAGTGGAAAAAAGAAAACCAGTAGACGTCGATGTATCGAAGTTTTTTTGGCCGGTTTAGAAGCTTATCGGTTATTGATGGTGTGCGCGGTGGATAAAACAATCGTTTAACGGTAATCCTTTCCGGTGCTCGCTTTGGGATTCACCACCCGGACACAGGGCACACTGCATTAAGTTGTCATCTTGAAAGTTTTGCCTGCTATTTTCATCCCCTTCACCCCATTTCCAGACCAGACATGCGATGGCAACTCGATTGAGAAACCCTTTGAAGATCGATTAGTTCCGGTGGAATTAATTAAATGTCCTCCACCCTGACCCGACCGATACTCGAGACCGTGGTCACGTGTCGACCTGACCAGCTGCGGTTTAAAGCAATCATTTAATTATGGATCAGTTTATCCGCTAATTAAAACGTACTCACATTAGCACCCGGTGAAACGAATAATTAATTTCTACAGGACACAGGCAGCTCTCGGAAGCCAGGGCGATAGTGATGCACCGAATGCCGGCGGAAACACATTTTAAACTGTTTCCTACCGAACGAAGATCGGTGTCGGAATTAAAGTGAGTAAAGAAATTAAAAACCAACTTTAAAACAAAAAAATGGATCCATAGTTTGCCAAATGCCAAAGTCTACATTCAAACTAAACTTAAAAACAACGGCTTAATCCACACGTCATCTAATAAAGCATTGAAATATCTCAAATTAAATTTGGTAGCACCAATTTTCGAATCATAAATTCTACGAGAGCGAAGATCATTTTTACAGCTTTTTACTGAATTTGGAAAACATTCGCACCTATCTACCTTCCTTGCATTTGACGTCACTATCGTATGCGTTTTTTAGAAGAATGTTCCTCTCAAATAGATACAGCTGTTCTATCCCGCGTAGGAAGTACATTTTTATCTATCTACCAAAATAAAATTAAAATAAGTGACGTACAATACCTTAATAATAAAATACTTGAAAAGAAATCAAGAACTTGGGTTAAGCAGTTAAACGGACTTGATGCAACAAAATAAATGTTTGCTTAACCGACATACTTGTTTGTATGCGTGATTATTTTGTCCTTAAACCTTTTCCCAAGCGAAATGTTCTCGGCGATACCATGAAAGATCAATGAATTTACGATGCTGAAGAAATTCGATGATGACACGGTAGTTATTCGGTGAGATTTTAATTAGTCCGCAATATACCTACGATAATAGCCATTTAACAGGATATATCACAATTCAGCTCCTTGACATCAACCGAATGAACCGATTGATAAGCAATAAAAAATAAAACAGTTTAGTAAGACGGTGAGAACCGAGAATGCAACAGAGTTCCGAACAATCTTTCAATCTAATGATGTCCTTCTACAGAGAAAACGGTGAATACAAAACCATGCCGTTAGAAATTGCACATGAATAAGGAATTGTTTCTAGCTCTCTAGAGTTCTCCAGGTTGAAAGTTTATATTTTGCACGTTAGTTGTATAAAAAACAGATCAATTCCAACATAAATCCCCCATCTGATGGCCATTCATCCAACATTCCATTTGCTCGTTTTAATTTAAATTCAAATAAATGCCATGCGCTTAATCCCAAATTATGAAATATTTGAAATCGAAGAGAAAACAAGAAATGCAATGCAACTAAACAGCAGAAACGAGAAACGCTGTTAGTGTTGGGCACTGAACAACATTACTATTAGAGTTGGATTATTCGCTGAGTTATTTATTCACAGTTTTCGTACTTAAAAATTGATTTTATCAAAAACACTTGCCACGCTAGAAAACCTCAGTAATATCACCCCTTACAGAGCCCAAACTTTAACGTAGTCCACCAGCAGCGATGCCGATTTACCGCCATCTTTGTCCAGGTTCCAGGTCGGTAGCCACTGTTCGCGCCCGTTCCAGAAGTCGGTGGCCGCCTGGGGTGAATTGTTTTTCCACGGCTTACCACCCGGATTGGTGGCCGCGTCGGGGAAGAAAGCCACCCCACCGACCGCTAGGTTGATGATGAAGTGAAACTCCTGATCGAACGGAGCCATGGGCGTTCCGTGGCGCCACGGATTTTCGAGATTGTGCCGAGCAAAGTCACCACGCTTCCAGAAGTCACCCTCGATCGTGGCCAAGTTTTCACCATTAATGCTGACCGTAATGTTGTCCGGTGTCCACACGAACCCGAACGTGTTGTAGTCCCGGTTGAACTCCTGCCCCGGGGCGGCATTCTTGGTCAGCGTACTGGTCGGGTACCCATTGTAGGCCGGTCCCGGTCCAAAGTGCAGCGTTTGACCGACCTGACGCGTACCGATCTGCACCCCGTCGAGCATCAGAGCCTCATTACCGCGCGACTCCATCAGATCCATCTCGCCCGACGCCGGCCAGCTTCCGTAAACGTTACGCTTCGGCAGCAACCAGATGGCCGGCCAGAGCCAGTCGCCGGTGGGCAGCTTGGCACGCACCTCCGCCCGGCCGTACTTGAAGTTGAACGAACTGATCGTACGAATGCGTGCGCTCTTGACCGGATTCACGATGTGCTGCTGATTGCCGACCCGGACACAGCCATAGAACGCATCGTTGGTGCAACTAAAGGAACAAAACCACAAAAGTAGACGGTCAGCGATAAGAACGGGCACAGTGTTGTCTACGAGCTGATAAATCGAATCACGCGAGAATTTGGGGCCCTTTGCAATGGCTAATCACTTCACGCTGGTAGGACACTCACTGGTCGGTGGGATAGCTGCCCTGCAGGCTCAGTGTGCCGGATGTCATGAAACCGAGCCCGAACTGATCCGCCGTCAGCGTCGGTCGTATGTTGAGGGCGCCATCTTCGACGAACGAGTTAGACCGGTTGTTGGTGTACCATTGGAATTCCCAATTCTACAACAACAAAAAAGCAGAAGAACGGAGAACCTTAGAACCTCGGATGGAATTGCAGCAAAGGCCACTTACACCACCGCCCGCCAGCGTATTCTCGTGCTCCCACTTTTCGAAATCGAAAAAGTCGAAATTATCCTCAAAGATCAGCTCCCCACTGCAGAAAGTGCGACCCCGATCGATCAGACTTCCGCTGGCCGTCGTTACCGAAGGAACACATGTAGATTCTGTGGTCGTCAGGTCCGCTTTAGTGCCACTAAAGTATGTTACCACTAGCAACGATGCAACTATCAACGAACTTAGGCGCTTCATGGTTCACCAATAATCGTCCCTATAGTTATCACCTATCCTCTTGCGTTTCGTAACACCGTAATACGTCACTGAGGGCTAGAAATATTAGAAGTATATTGTCAACGATCGACCAGACACCGAGACGACTGCAGCGCAACTGAGTTCAACGACGTGCGCCGATGGATGCTTTATAACTCTCCACGGAACTGACCGAAACCGGTACGGCGGATCCAGATGCGCTCCCGTCAACAAACTGGTTGTTATTCCCTCTGCGATCACCACCACCAACCACCTCGTTGGGCAAACCTTTCACGGGCAAAGTTCTAGCTCGGGTCGTCGCCGGCGATAGTCCGGCACATCAGAACAGTACGTCGTTTAGGTGGTTGGAAAAGTTCAGCCGTCTGGTGCAGCACTAGTAAATAGCCTCCCAAATAAGTCTGGCGAACGAACGATCTCATAACTTGTTCGGTAGAGGTCCTATACTAAATGTTTCACGATCAATTCGCAAAGTCAGGGAAAAAGAGCTAACTGTTTCAAATTAACCTCGGTATTTCAAAAGAAACCGTTAAACATAAACGATCTTCAGTGATCAGTCTGGGTTGTGAAAATCGAAAAAATGATTTTTAAATTTAATTATTTACTAACAACTTCTTTTTTATACCTTTTTTTCAAGGACACTTATCTGTTATACCTGATCGCACACTTTTATTTCAATTCATCACCCGCTACAGAATGTTGGCTAACAGGACGGGACTTTTTCGCAAACCTACCGTTTCACCTTCTATGGTGTTCATTCACTGATTAGTATCAAAGTCGTGCCGCATCACGCCATCCCCAAGCTCCATCCATAATTCCCACAGCCTCCACGTGTGCCTCCGCCCCGCATAAAGCATTCTTTTTTTATGTCTTCATTTTTCTCCTTTAAAAATTCTCAATAACAGTGGACGGTTGCCTACCCGGGAAGCTTAATAATTTCGATATAATAGAAAATATAAATTCGTAATAAAAATACCTAATTGTTATCAAGGTTCATAATTAGGATAAAACAATATTAGAATTTTCGAATATCGATTAACGACACGTCAAATTTATTTTCCCGAAATTTATAATACGTAGCACTAAATTTGAATTTTATCTCATCAAAAAGTTTGAATTGGACAAATATTTTAGATGATTAAATTATCAGTCAACTTCGAAAACCCATGGCCCTCGCATTCCCCAGTTTGGGTTGGGTTACACTGTATTAAATTCTCCCTTTCGTTCTCGATGCTCAGTTTACGCTCAAGCCGTACGTGCATTGAGTTATATTACAGGCATTGTTGGTTCATTTTTTCCTACTTGCTATGATCTGAATACATTTTTGCGCAACCAAATTATTCCAACAGAACGCTGAGTCAACGGCATTGGGTGCTGATGGATGGAGTACAGGCAGAAAACATTGGGGGATTTTTGTTTGGAACCCATGGAAATCCCCCATTTTATGAAACCCCCTATCATACTGCAACAGTTTATGCAGCGCGCCGTATCTGCTTATGCGACACGGCAAACGAAACAGGGAAACAGGTTTCGGTACGGGTTTTTTTTTTATTCGTGCCGTGTTGGTGTGAAGGATATTTTTAGTGCGGGTAAAAACCATTGGCTAACCTGGGGATCATTGCTCCGTTTTTGCTGGAGTGTGCGTGTGCTAAAGCGCAATAGCGTGACTATTGGACATCTGATTAGTACTGTACCTTAATTAGGGAAATGAGTGTACAAACATATAATCAAAAAGGATTGAATTTAGATTTTATATGACGTGCAAATGTTTTGAACTTTCTCCTACATGCAGGATTGCTTTACATGAGCAACAACACGTATCGTTATTCGATCATTGTTGCTGCTTCAACGAGGTGCTCAACGGAAACAATTTGAAATTTCATTCTATTAAAACACCAAAAAAACCCCAAAAGAGATTGTAACTACCAAAGGATCATAAAATAACAGAAATGGTAAAAATTAAGTAAAAAGGGTAAAAGACAGGTAAATTAGTCAACTCAGTCAACATTATAACATCTCGGTGTCAGGTACTCAGGATGAAATTTCCCGAAAGGACTCGACGTACCGGAAACGAAGTGACTAGACCGCCGACAGGCCACTCAATTCCATCCATAAAAAACCAGAAAAAGTAGGAAGGATATTTAGGGAAAAATCGATCGGCTAAAAAACCCGAAATAAGGATCACGAATCCTTCCGCCATCTATGAAGAAATGCTGATATAAAAAGCAACCCGTTTCTTAGAATAAATCAGTTTTAAGTTCGAATTCATAGAGTAAACCTCGTCCGTGATTTTGACTTGTAGATTCACTGGTGCTTTGCCATCCATCCAAAAGTTCATACAGCTCAGCTCTCCCCTTCTGTTGCATAGGTCTCCGTCATACGCATGAGGCAACTTGCTTGAAGGTTAAAGAGACTCCAGAGGCTTTGACAATTTTGTCCCCGGCAAGTACAGGAACCCGTCCCCAAATTCAAATCCGTTACCACTCGTAATGGCAAGCAAGAAGGTTAAACTTCGCGGGACCCGTTGGCTGGAGCGCGCTGTAACAAAAATTATGTGGTTTTTCAGACACTTGAGGCTGTTTTATATTACCGATAACAAAATTAAGGTTAGAAAATGCATATTACTGTAAATATCATATTATTTATTTTTGACAAAACAGCATTTTTCTTTCCTTTTAAACTATTTCCATAAACCCTTTTCCCGCAGTTCCATTTCAGTATCCAATACACTTGGCACCTATTTACTTTTAGCAAAATATCATTAACAAGCAAAATCTCCCGTTGAAATATTAAATTAAAAATTAAAAATTTTATTTATGGAGTACTGGTGTAGAATATTATCCATGTTGGTCAATTTTTCTTTTTGTAGAAACAATGCAGAAAATTGGATGACGTTTGGTGGATTACAAATTAAAGTGCTCTAAATAAAAAGCTTGAGTTCTTGTTAGCATATTCATTGCAAACCCTTGAAAATCTATGTATGGAGATAATAATTTGAATAATTTTCTTTGAACAGTTAAAATACATTACTCTCAGTGAAACACAGTTTTGTCATTTTAATGACATGAAAAACTACACTTTACATGCTTGCATAAAAATGTGTAATTTTGCTAATCAAATGTTTAATGATTGCGTTAATTTTTTTTTTTTTTAATTTTTTTAAGAGGCTTTGCGCTATGAGAGCGACATTCGTCTCTGTAAATTGCGTAATAATGCTATCAATAGTGATGTAACATGAGAAAAAGCTATGATATTAAAGCTAGTAAGGTAAAGTTGAATGTGCAATTTTCAGGTCCAACCTAAGGTCTGTCAGACAATTAATTTTCATAACTAAACTGTATCCTTGAAAGTGTATTTGGCTTGGAATCATCTGGTGCGTCTGATACTTCAATCAATTCGACCATATTTCCCATAGGTGCACCGATGTTTAGCTTAAGCCCACACTGTGTGCCGTGTCGCGACCGATGAAAAACAAGATTGGCCATTGTCTGGCTGAAATTGGTACTCACAGAAAATCTCATCTCCCCTTCATGGTGCTGATCAATAATTCAAAATCACCCAAAAGGTTTCCATGCTCCATGCCCTTGGTTTATTACCGGTGACTGCCGTAATCCACCGGCGTACTACAAATCCTAACGGTAATGTAATCTAAATTCCACATCTACGGAGTCCGGAGTCCGTTATCGGTTCTCGGGTTCTCAGCGGCACCTTCGGGGAAATTTCAATACTACCAGCAGTCCTTGTTGTTCGTCCTTGCGAAGCCACCGTCAGCTGGAATCGCAATCGGGTTGGAAATGGAAATTGCGACAAGTTCCATTAGCTCTTCCCTTTCGCATCCTTAGAGCGCCCACACGCGCACGTAGTCCACCTGCATGGAGGCATCCTTCGATTCGGCCTCGTCCAGGTTCCACGTCGGCAGCCACTCGTTCTTACCGTTCCAGAAGTCCGTCATCGCCTGGTGGGCCCCGTTCTGCCAGGGTTTCCGCGTCGGGTTGATATCGTCGTCGGAGAAGTAATCGGATCCGCCGACGGCCACCGACAGCTTGCAGTAGAACTCCTGGTCGAACGGTGCCATGATGCTACCGTACCGCCACGGGTTGTCCAGCCCGGGCGCGGTCAGATTGAAGTTGCCCTTCGCCCAGAACCCGGTCCCGACCTTCACCGTGCCCGTCTCGATGTCGTTGATGCTGAACGTGATGTGGTCCGGCGTCCATTCCATCTGGTACCGATTGAAGCCGGTATGGTAGCCCTTGCCGGACTCGGAGTTGCGCGTGAACGACGTACCGGGGGCGGCGTAGGCCGAACTGTACGCGACGTTCGGCCCGAACTTGAGTGTCGACGTGACCTGCTCGACGCCAACGTTGATGCCGTTCTTGATGAGCTCCCGGTTGCCCTTCGATTCGAGCAGATCGATCTCACCGGACGCCGGCCAACGGCCGTAAGCGTTCACCTTCGGTAGGAACCAGACGGCGGGCCAAAGCCAATCACCGGCCGGCAGTTTCGCACTCACCTCCACCTTACCGTACTTGAACGCGAACGAATCGACCGTCCGGATGCTGGCACTCTTGACCGGATT
>KE525362.1:113143-128737 GCA_000441895.2 Anopheles sinensis | reverse complement strand
AAGCACCTTGCGCGCACGCAGTACGACGCCGGTGTGGAAAGGAGGTTGCAACAACCTCACCTCCTTCTCATTTACAGAACACTTTGCCGCAGCGGTACCGGTATGCAAATTAGAGTTGCAACCGAAGTTAATTCTATCGCCACCGCACCCGCCGCAGGAGATGGGTTATGAAATGCCACTGGCAGCACCGGCAATTCATCGACACCACCAGCGGCGGATTGAAAAAGGAGGCCCCAGCGGAGCGAAAACTTTGGAGCCATAATTGAATTTAACGCGCAAGATCAAAAGACGGCGTAAGCTCGGTCGAGTGGGATCGAGATGCAGAAGCTGAACAGCTGGTAGGCCGCCAATGACACAATGACAGCGGTGGTAGAATTCGCTCGCAATAAATCAGCATCTTCGGGGCCACGGTTGATCGACGACCCGATCGATGTTGCATCAACGCAACTGGCACCTCATTGGAAACTCATAAAAACGGCCCATGACATAGATTGGAGTAGTGTCGATTAAAGTAGAGATTTACGCATGTTGGCTGTTCACCTCAAGCTACAAACTTATAAAACTTATTTGCATTACATCAACCAATAATTTGTTTTTCACGTACCATCTTGGACAATTTAAACGAAAATGAAAATAAACCGTAAGAGCATTAACAGTGGTGTACCATCAATTTGCTAGATGGCAAAATTTCGAATAGACTATTATAGAAGGATTAGAGTGTCACGCTGAAGATAACAATATAAACAAATTATTACATCTATTCTTTTTTTATATTGTGCCCTTTTTGTTAAACAACAATTAGGTTATGGTATATTGTAGCAACCATTATTTTCGACTGGTGGAATATTAAAAATAGTTTATAGGTATTTATTTTCTGTTGTCAATTAATGATACCTGATTTTCTTAAATCTATACTGTTGCTGAAAATATATTGTTTTCATTTAACTTTTCATTGTTTTATTTGCCTTTAAGGCACCAAGTTTTGAAATAGCATATCAGCTTCTGTCTCTAACACATCTAAGTTTGTCGCTATCTCGTGTGTCTTGCCGAAAATATGAAAATAAATAGGTTTATTGTGGGTTTCGAAGATAAATCGAAGATACACCTCGCGTAACTTGTTTTATTTGTTTACAATCGCAGCAGTAAATGTTTCAAATTTTGGCCGGTACCAAACTTTTAATTTGTTAACAATTTTGCAAAATTTTTTTAAAAGCAGATTTACAAAATAATTTTCAGTATTAACAATAATCTTCATATTAACATTAATTCTAAATAATAATATTTTTAGATAGGGACAAAACTGACTTCTAGAAACAAACCCAGATGAATACGAGACCAAAGCTGATCGATGGAGACAAACTCAGATACATTAGAGACTGATGTTGGTGCACTATTTCAATCATGAGTGGGTTAGAGGCAAAGATAGGTGGCAACGACTGTACGAAAGCAGATTGTTACACAGGTAAAACCAGGTTCGGTTGATCCGCTTATTCTATTTATTTTTCACATGTCTTTTATTCTTTTATGCTTAAAGTTGTAACGTTTATTTGCCAACAAAGTAGATGCATTTTGACGAATGCCTTTTTTGCATCTCCAAAAGGGAAGTCATCTCTGGGAACGAGCTGGGAACATATTGAGACATAAAGAAAAGTCTGCCTGCACCAAAGTACCACCGTAATGATATTAACATTAGAGGGTCATAAAGGAAAACGACTCGCGCGCCACAGGACCGTGCTTGTAAGCAGGCAGACACATACCTATTCCCACGACACTAAACACCTCTCTAATGACCAGCGCTAACGCAAACAGCCGGGCCCTCGGGTTGGTCATTGCTCCTTTCTCTGCATCTGGTTTCTTGCTAGGTCTGTTTTTGTCATTTCTTCCTCAGGCACCCGATCGTTCCTTTCTTGGCCCGGCCAAAGCCAAGGGATCGGCGGTGCAGGGTGCAGCATTATTCCACGTGCAATTACTTTTTCCCAAACGACTGTGGCCGTCCGGCCAACAAACTGACGGATGGCGGCATCAACCCAATCTACCGAAAACGGACGGACACGCGCGTGTGTTCCGGAGTAAGGAAGGAGGAGGCGGGACCGAAAAGCGGGGTGCGTGCGTTGCGTAATCGTTTGTTCGCGCCGGAGCGCCTTCCAAGGTGCAGAAACGTCATGGAAGCCGGCCGCTAGCACACCCACCACGAGACGAAAGAGGTACGAAAGGCAACCTTCGACATCGAAGAGAAAGGCTCGAACGTCAGATCTGGTGGCCACTCGATGCAACTAAGCAAACGCGTGGCGTACATGTTCGTTGGATTAGAAATTGAGCCGCAATCGAAAATGAAACTGTCAACCGTTAGCAAAATGAATCTCGATCAAAGAGGCAACTGTAAGTAAGCTTGTGGAAAACTTAGGCGACTCGTGACATGGCTCTTTCTTATTGTTCAATAGCTATTTTAGCAGTGTATATCTTATATCAGAAGACAAACACCTAATGCAATTACATGATCACGCACTATACATCATAATAAGTGAATCACAAAATAAGTATGTTGTTAAATAAATAAAATTACTAACTAAAATTGACTTTTGAAATTTTGCCCGAATGCTTTTATACGGTCTTTTTACACCATTCACAGCCGTTCACGAATTTGAAAAACCTTCAAAAATGGCGAAGTTATAGCGCGTTGAAAAGAGCGGTCAAAATGACATTTAAAAAATCATCCTGGTTCCCGGAACTGGTCGTCGAGAACAATCTGTATTATTTTAGATGTAGCTTTAGGTTTTAAGAAAAGTCTTGTTTTCCTTTTATTAAATATTCAACCGTTCTTGAGATATTCAAATCGAAAATTGCGCTGCGGTCAAAATGACCGTTATTTGAATTCTAGTGTTAAGTATATCAAATGAGGTATGTTCTATTCTACAATAATTTGTAACGTGGGAACAGGTCTTGGTCTCCACCAAGGGAAAACAAAAGAAAAACTCTCAGCCCTATGGCTGACGATTAATGTTGGCAGCGTCTGAACCTTTCGGAAGCATCGGTAAGTGGCAAGTACAGAAAATACATGACAAAAAATGTACATATTTTAAAGCCTTGTAATTAGGCGGCTTTCTTCTTGAATTTCTTTTGGGCCTTCGGCGCCAACTACGCTGGTACTTTGGCATATATTTTTGGATTTAATAAAAACTAACTGCCGTGAACGAAGGGCAAAGTCTCGACCCCAAAGTGCGACGCTCAAGAACGACCTGGAAAGGAAGAAGATCTACGCCCGATACGATCTCGTGCGATGACGTACCTTCTTCCCAGGGCGGTCTTCTCTCGAGAATCAGGTCAGCAAACTGGTTTTGCACCTCTGGCTCGAGAGATAGAGCGAGATGAAGGCTAAGCACCCCGAAGGGAACGATTGGAAGGGTTCGATGGGTTGCGCGGAGGAACACTCAGCTCAAGGGCCACCACTGATGACTGGCTGGGCGAGGAGTCACAAGACGACAGTGTTCTCCGAGCTGACCGGAGCATTGGAGGAGAAGGCATTGGAGAGACGGCACCTCCGGTGGCCGACACCGGTTCACGTTGGGTTCGGTTCGGCTCTCGAGGGGGCCTTCCTCAGAGGTAAGACGGCCTGGTTCTTGGAAATCGACGAAAAGCGAGAACCGGTTTTAGCCAGCCCAGACTTGACCGCTTCTCGGGCAATGCTTCTCTGACACGGATATTGCGGTGTCCGGCCGGCGCTGTAGCCCTGCAGCTCAGACAGCAGCTCTGTGTCAGCATATTTTAGTACTTCTTTTTACAGCGCACAGACAAGACAGAACACGACATCGAGAAACCTTCTTCACCACCACCACCAATCGGATCGACTTCTTTGCGGTTTTCGGTGGTGTTCGCCAATCGGCCGTTCCTCCTGCCGAGCCCGACACCCCGTAGTTATAATAACCACAGCTCCACCCAATTCCACAGCTCGGTCAGCCTTTCTCCCATTGAAATGAAGGATTGATTTCTTCATTTCAGCGACCTTCGCACAAAGAAAAAATTGCAAAACATGGACCATCGTGTGGCCAGAACGTGTGCTTCAAGGCGTCATTCGGCCGAGGTTTGGTGGATTCTACCTAATTTGGAACAACACAACACATTCGCGCCCGTTGCGTGATTCACAGACGTGATAAATCAAATATCTCGTTTAAAAAATGGACGATCGTTTATCTCGTGAGATTATGGTTTCCATTTAGCGCGCGGCAACGGGGTGTGGTTATTGCAAATTTCCCTTTCAATAAGAATTCCAACCTCCCACTGTGATTATTTTGAAGAACAGCTTGTTCACATCTAACTCTAGCTTTAACCATTTTAGTGTACGGGAATTTCTTCAGATGTGCTATATTTTTTCGTATTGATGCAATTCAGCTATTTAATTTATTTGTCTTATTATATCTGGTTTCAAAGTACCTCATTGGTACCAAAATGAACGGCTTGAGGAAATGATTATTTTTAAACTACATTTAAAATAGCTCTAAGGAAGCAGATCTTCCGATCTCCGATGGCAAAAGGCGCTAGACAGAGTGTTGAAAATGTCGCTCTCCAAAAATAGAGCCAAACATACGTTCTCCTGAACAAACGCACATTTCCGCACGGGGTTTTTCCGAAACCGCGCACCAAGCTAGATCCTCATGTTATTATATAAATAAACTCATGGTGCAGTGCTGCATCCGTGCGTCGGCGCAAACTGTCCGCAGATGGACTGATTTATCGAAAGAGCACATTAGTTGGGATACTGTTCTTAAGACGCAAAAAAAACGTCGCTTCCTCATGTGCGTCTTGTAATAAATAACACGTGGTTATAAGGTTTCTTTCAGCCCATCGTGAGAAACCCTGAAGGGATAGAGTAATCCCCATCAGGACTTCTCAGGATAATGACTTCGGGAAGGGGATATGTGTCGGTTTGAAACACTATCCACCATCGGTAGATATCTGGAAGGTAACCACTAGTCAACTTCCGCCTCTACTGTGTTCTACGTGTCCTTTCTCAACGCCACAGTTCGATGAATCCTTACCAATAGCATTCTTAAACTTTTACAACACGTTTATAACCCTCGTTCCATCCTCTCTCGGGAACCGCACGATCACCTCAGTGGACGCAAGAAATATGATCTCTCTCCGGCTCGTGTGTGTATGACCCGCACCGAACAAGTTATTGCACTAGCGGCGTTGTTGCGAAGATTTGCAACGGAAAGCGTCTCAACCTTGGCCAGCAATTCTATCTTTGGTGCAACATAATCTAAGGGTGTCTCCGTCGTTCGTTGTTCGTGCTCGTACCTTCTTGGACGGAAAATGGCACGCCATCGCACGGCCAGTGTCGCTTCACCGAGCGCCAAGGTATCAACTGAAACGTGGTTTATCGGATTTATGTGAGGGTTGTTGTCGTTTAATCTCCTGAAAGGCGAACACACAGCCGTTTACCTTGGCGTCAAGCTGGCGACCTGTACACATGTATCGTCCCCTTGCTAAACCATTGACGGATGTGCTTTGTTTCGACAAAGCATCTAAAGGGCGACAAGCAGCAAACTGGCCTGCATGGGGAAAACTTTCCGAAAGAGAGAAGCCTTAAACTGGAAATCACAAGAATGGCGCTGTTTCTTGTCAAGGCGCTAAACAACCAATTCAAAGGCTAGTGCCTATCTTTCCACAAAACAACATCCACTTCGTGGTCCTGATTTCATAATCCTACTAAATCGAATCGATGGAATATTTGATAACACACAAAATTAGTTTTCTTTTTCCAATCAATTAATCATGCTGTGGGTCACACACTTTTCAACTTTTCCTACAACCTCCCTGGCCTTCCTTTTTGAAGTTCATCACTTTCTTTGCGTTGCGCCATACATCTTCGCCTTACATCGATCCATTCCGTGGACCGCTTTTAATACCGTGCGACTACTTTCCCTGCCGCTGGACGGTAAGTTAATTAATTAACTTGATTAATTGAGCCATAATCGATTACGTGATAGGCATAACTTTTTCCCGCAGTCAGTGCAAACCTCATCCATCCGGTTATGTCCTCCCGGATGGACCTCGGCGGATGTTCGCCCCTGGGCTCCGGCGAGCATAGAGCAATAAACAATATTTTGTCGCTGCAAAATGGAACGAAAGTGAGTCGTTGATCACCGGTGAGCTTCCTTCCGGCCGTGTCGGTGGAGAAGGAAGGAAAAAAGGCCAACCGTTTCAGTCCACATATTATGTCACGAACGAGACGAGAGGGAATCATGGTTTGTTCTACAAAAATAGTTGAATAGACGTGCTCAACTTTTTATGTTTTAATCATATTGATTCCCAAGGAAAACCTCTTCAAACCGTCCACCGTAAACCTTAAAACAAATCGTCTTTCACGAGGTAGAAAATGAAAAATGAATCCCTTTGCAAGATTGTTGCTGGATGGCGCATCAGAGGAAAGGAAAAACCAGCCGTCAATAAAGCCGCACCTTCGTTCGCAACCTATCGAGAGTGAGTGGGCTGTGAAGCATAGAAAGAAGGGGAAAAAACAAGTAACAGAAAAACAGTAAAGCGAAACAACCAACATTAGCGACACACTGCACAGATTGTTCGCAGCACCCCTACAGAGCTTTGGCCCGCTGCACCCTGTTTTGCACAAATCAGTTAGCTTTAGTTTGTGTATGTCTTTTTTTTTCATTTTCGAAGCATTATTTTCCCGCGCTCGGCCATATTCCTACAACGGCTACGATGGTAGGCCCAAAAACGGCACACAGCATGGAGCGGCCGAGCCTTTGCCCGCGGCTGGCAACAAAAATCCATTCCCTTTCGCCTTCGCCCGGATAAAGTTTTGTCGCTCGCGGATCGAACGAAACGAGCGACGATTGTTGAGTGCACGTGCAGGCTCTTTTGAAACGAGGCGAGACGAGAACGATCCTCGCCGCGATCGTTTGGTAGCGACGAAAGCTGAGCGGAAAAACAACGATCAAACGGCGTCGAACGGCCATTCGACGAACTACCTGACCTGTCAGCTGTATATCTCATAGATCTTGAAAAAGTTCAACCGCTCCGCGATCGCGCTCCTCCACTTTCCTCCAAACAACGAGACAACCGATACGGACACTACAACCAACTCGGTTTGATTCAAAAGTAATCGTCACCTGGTACGAAAACAATCCAATGGACATAGAAAAGAAAATTTCGCACCTTATAGTTTAAACTAAATGAAAGATATTTCATTTTCATCTTGCCCGTTTTAGTCGATGCATGGATGAAACGAAGCTCCGTTTGCTTTCATTTCACTTTTAACAGTTCCTTTCTTCGCCGACGATGGCAATAAGCGACCCGGAGTCTAACGACGATACAGGTTTTTAAGGCTTCACGGACCGATAGTTGTATGGTATGGCTTTTTAAATCTATTTTAATTTCAAATCATATTAGTCAACTAATCATAAAGCATTGTTATTGATAAAATATTCCGAAGTAAATTAATATTTAACGGAGTTTTTGGTGTTGTATACATATTATTAATTGACTTGTCATAAGGCATTGTTATTGTTAAAATATTCCAAGGTAAATATACATACATTTCGTTTTGATATAAATTCAATTCCCGCTTGCCATTCAAATATTAATATTGCATCCAAAAAATAAGACAAGTTTACATTACAAATTTAAGTGATTCTGAAAACTTATCCATCCATGTGCAGACCGGTTTTCCCCCGGTTGAACGTCATCGTCACAAGTCCTGCGCAAGCTAAGGAACGCCTTGACACGGGGGTCTCGTACAAAAGAAGCGTAGTACCGCACTCTCAGCGCACGCTCCGCGCACACCTTAGACTATGACTACAACTTTCTAAAAACCGATATTTCCGACGACGATCGCTTGGTCGCGCGGTCATTTCCTGCCTAACGCAACACGATGAAACGTGCGCTGCTGCCTGGGCGAAGACACAGACACACACTCTTCGTTGTCGTCGAAGTTGTCCTCATCTTGGATCGTTGAAGACGCCCGAGAAATGGCTGGGCTACCACCAGCAGGCGGAGCAGCACACACACCTTAGCCACCATTTGTGAGGATCGATGGTTTAGGAGAAAAAACATTAACCCAACCGGGGTGCAATCCAAACGACCGCCGGGTCGTGCCCGTCGTGCAATGGCGAAGTGGAAGGTGAGGCCTGTTAATAAAACGCGTTCACTAAACGCAACCATCGGGAAACACGTGGGCCACGAGTCGGTGCACCTAATAAGACGCACGAGCCGTGCCGTAATGTCTCCGGCAGAAGGAAAGGCTTTCCAATAAATACGCAAGGGACAGAGAGACCAGGACCTTCAAATCGATAGAAATGCGGAGCTGTAGATATTGCTTGTGAGGTTCAACTTGGCATTACATGCCTTTAGTCATAAACCAAAGATTATCTTGCACAAAATTCGTAATTCGTTCGTAACAAATTTGATAGCATATGTGAATATTATGTTCAATTTGTTGAATGTTTCACATTGTTTAATTAAAAAAAATATATTACGATTGAATGATATTATGAACGATTGTTTATGAAAAGTTCTTGCTATGTATAAAACAACCCAAAAGATAAAATCTAGAGGTACAATCAAGATAAAGAAAGCAAACAAACGGAAACAACGAAATTAAAGCATCGTTTACAATCACCGTTTCCGGTGGTTAGATTATGTTTTTCCTCGCTTTAAAATACAACCATATCATACTTTATCGCTAGTCGGAGGGGCGACTGTACTCGTGTCTATAATTAATGTCGATGACACAGTTCCATCGGCATCAGATCCTCTCTCCTTGATTATGATATACACGAGATGGTGCGAGTTTTTGTTTTGTCAAGTCACAAAACAAAGCAAAAAACTCAAATTCAACAAAACATAAAGCAACAACTGTAATCTTAAGGCAACGGGAAAAGCCCGCCTTTCTACCAACCTCCCCGTAAGGCCTACCACTCTTGTAACGACCGGAACCAGGGCAATAAGACAGAGAGCAAAAGGCTACGACGAAACGACAACGCGTCGACGATTCGATTTCGCTGGTTAATTTTCGGTTAGCAAAATTTAACACTTTCCACAGTGAGGGATGTGAACCAAGGTGAGGTATGGGAAGCGGCGAAGATCGGGAAGAAAATAAATAAATGTACTTTACACACCGAAGCGAAGATGTTCATTTAGTTATTTCTCTTATTTTTCCTCGCCTTTTGCCACATTTATGTTTTTGTTTACTTAAAGATCTCGCGCAACATCATTCCGTTCACGCACGAACAGCACTACATCGTAATCGTTAAACCGTACAACTCATGTCATGTTTCTCGAAGGAGTGGCGCACACATCCCCATACGAGCGCCGTTCGCAAGAAAGCTGGCGGGAAGAAAGTTTGCGCATCCGATCTCCATTATGCCACAGAGTTTCTTGAGCGGGTACACACAACATCCCGGCCGGGGGAGGCATTGCTGTGCACATACAAATACACAGACGACGGGTAGAAACATTCGCCGTGACAGATGCGCTTTAATGATAGTGCTAAAGAGAAACGCGTCTTACAAGCAGCAACCAACACACCACCTAGCGAGATAAGAGTGCCGAAATTTGGTGTGGCTGAAAATAAAACCACCGGCGAAGTTTAATTGGATTTTGATATGCCTGCACCGGGGCATGCTTTCGACAGCGGGCGGAAGAAAGTGATGGAGCAACATCGGGCCGGTGTTTGGTTTCCTTAATGTAAACTGTTTTCCACACACGGAGATCGTATCTCATTGGCGGAATTAAGATGGAGACGTAATTTAATTCCGCTATACCATAACGAAGTGTGTAGTGAACGAAACGTTCATTTCACTTTTTTCATTAGCCAAATTTCTAAATTTTTAAGGTAGTTTAGTTTGATTTAATCACCCGGGCTGTATTTGGCAGATTCGAACTGGAACGCAAACACACACGTAGGATAGAAAAGAAAGTGAGTTATAATAAAATCGCAACAGCGAGACACACCTTTTATGGAACGAACAACAAATCACACCTTAATAAAGTTAAAATAAAAACCAAAACTAAACCTTGCTTCAATCAACGCACCGTATAAAGCTAGGTCGGGATTTCTTGAGTCGAAGCGTCATCTATTAGTAAAATACCCCCAATCCAGTCTTCCAGATGGAAAAAACAACTCCCCACCCCTGCCGGGACGACGTAACCGGACGTTCACCTTCCCGAAGCCGTCGTCGTGGGGGTACAGATTTAAGGATCGAATCAATCAATTCCTAATGAGTTGAATAACGAGCAGAATCGAAACCGAACCGAACTTTTGAATCTGAACCCTACCAAACCGAAACCAGTCCGCGTGCTTCCGATGGCAAGGGTTTCCCACGCAGTTAGGCGGCACACTCTCTGTTTTTTTTTTAATTTCTCTCGATTGATCTTTCTATCTAACTTTGATCGTTCGCGGATTGTTTACTTACCAAATACGAGATTGGTCAACATCAACTTTATTTTACCGCACACAAGAACACGGCCCCACGGTGACCGTTTTCGTCTCGAAGGAGTCTGAGGTACTCGTATGGCACACTACTACACGGCAATAGTTTATAGTTCACTTATGCTTTGGGGAGGTCCTGATTCCAGCGATCTAAAATGAAACATAAAAGAGAAAGGTTGATTAAAGTGTATCCTGGTAATGGATCAACATAAACGTTATTCGAACGATTGAGTTTTCACCCTTGTTGCCATCCAATATGATTGAAAATTCGACCCGTACCAAAACATAAAGTATCCAACAACAATAATTGCCGAAACAACATGTATCGATTTAGTTCTTTAAGTGTACGGCTAAGCTGTACGATAATTTCATTTCTAAATCCCATAATGGCAGGTCGAAAACGGGCATTTAGGTTAAGCGTAGATTCAAACATCATTGATGAGATCGAACAAAAAACATCAAAAACGTGTTAAAAGAGCGCTACTCAACCGAACCCACTTCGGCGAGAGAGTTCAAGGCAACGTCCAATCATTCAAATAAATGCCCCCTTTCCGTACGCCGTGTGTGTCTGTGGGGAAAACTAAACCCGACAATCCACCACTGGATGAAACATGCCTGCGGAGTAAAAATCCACCGATTTAAGCCCCTTACCGCGGAGGGCCGTCTTTACTTATGTTATCGAGAGCTTCATGGGGCAGATTACGACGGCTTCCATCCAGCATCAAGTGGCAGTGGCTGGTGCCTACCAAAGGCACACAAACACATACCCACAGCGGCCACTTTGCTAGCTCACTTTCGTGGCTGGCTGATCGATCGATTTTGAGCCTCAGGGCGCCCTCTCCGGGGCTTCTGAACGTCGGTTGTGAAAGTGTTTTTTCTTTCCTCCAATGCTCGATCGTGTAAACCTTGCGCTGGCCGGTGCAAAACGTTCGGTAAACTTTTTGCTCAAATTGAAGCGCACAAACAAACAAACAAAAAATCCATGACTTCCATAAAGACGATGCGCACTGATGGAGCAGTGGCCTAACCCACCCCAGGGCGACCATATGGGATCGGTTGTAAGGGCGCAACAAGTTGTACAGCTGGTTTGTTTGTTTATTCCCCCGGCAAGATCGGCCGATATCGCGCAGCATGAATCTCTCCTTTTGGCTTTCTACATGGACGGTGGAGATTCACGAGTACGATGTACTTGCACAGCTTCGATCGTAGACGAAGTCGGTGGGATACTACGGAATTCGCATGTTTTTACAGCACCCGTGCAAGAAGGGGGGAAAGGTTATGCAAATGGTGCCAAATACATCTCGAATTTGACCGATGGTGTAATACTGTTTATTGTGCTGCATTTTGTTCTGCAAACATTATCCGGGTCATCTAAAAATAAAATAAAACGGAATAACACTTCGCCAGTGAGTTTTGATGCTCGACCTAGATTAAATGCCACAATAAACTACAAACAAAAAACAATATATTTATGGCTTTTGACATGTAAGATCATCTTTTCCCAATTCCACGAAGCGTTTAAATCAGAATAAGGACGAAAAACCAGCTCGCATTGCTTTACGATAGCTTATGATACACTTTTTAGGCAATTTACGATCTCAATCCATTGCACCATCCAATCTCTCACTCGCGTCACGGGCCTTGCGTAACGGTTATGTGAAAGTAGCGAAAGGTTTTAACTTTCCGTGCCTTACCCGACCCTGGCCGGGGTGCATTGGCCACTGCTAAGAGCGTTAGGAATGAATGAATGAACGACGGAACGATCGCCATCCAGCGGACTATCCTCTATCGGTCCGTGTGTGTGAGTGTTCGCGTGCTCGGAGTCGTGCAATCAGGGAGGATCTAGTTTTTCGTGGCCCTGCAATCCCTCAGCAGGGGCGCAGCACTTCACGGATGCCAGCAGCAGCAACAGCATAACGTCGATCGTTTCGCTGCGCCGGATTGGCCAATTTATTATCGGCTGTAATCACCACCACCAAATCGCTCGGCCCGCGGTTAGGTCTCGGATGGTCATCGCATTGTGGCCCGAGAGGGATTTACTGTTTTTTCTGCCCATTGCGGAATGCGAAATGTGTCGAATTGCACGATCACGAGCGTTAAGGAAAGCCCCGGTCGGATCGGGAGAGTAAAAGCGCAACCAACGATAATGCCATAACAGGAGATTGTTAGTTTCTTCCGTACCGGCCAATTACGAAATTACTTTCCTGAGGTGAGGTCAAGATTACCGAGCCACGCGCATTTGGCAGCGATACTTTCTAGAAATGCTGATTTTTATCCAGTTTTATAGAATCGGCACCAGGAAATTAGATTAGTTTTTAAGATACCAACTAAGTTGTTGAATCTTTCGATATCCTCACCGAAGACACGTGTTTAGTAATTCGGTGCCGATTACTATATTGATGACTGATAACTAGCCATCATTCGAAGTAAAATTTTTAAAGCTTCACTTGTTTTATCTAAATTTGATTTAAATACTTTGGTTTGTTAGCATTAAATCAGTCAGCTGATTGTAGCCGGTCTTAAAAATTTTTGTAATGCAACTCACAAAAAAACCAACATATCTCAATTCTTATCGAATTTGTTCATTATTCATATTTTTTTTTTGTAAAAATATACGTTCAAAGTGTTGAACGAGGTGTTTAGTACCGGACTTCCTCTTATACTTGTATTAGACTTTTCCGATCATATTTTTAATATTGATCGTTTTTAAATTTAAGTGCTATTAATGACAAAATCTTCTTCTTCTTATGTGGCTCAACATCCCCAAGTGGGACAAGGCCTCTCTCCGTAGAGAGTTACTGTGACCGAAAGACGGTAATATCATAGACCGGTGGTCAGCCGTTCGTAATACCGGGGGGTGCCAGACTCGGGATTCGATCCCACACCTACGGCGTGGTGTTTTCTTGCGCTACCGCTGCGCCATGGGCACCCCCCAAAATAATAAGTCAAAAAATCTAAAAGTTAAGATATTTTAATTACTGTGCGAAATGTGCAAGTAGTACCAATGTAATATATTATTGTGTGAATGTAAATGTAAGTTTTTTGACATATTTTATCTTACGTTTATGTTACTTTCCAGATTATAAACAATACTTCATTTCAAAACCTTGACCCTTTCAGCAAAAGTGAACTGACCCCAACATTAGATGAACAATGTATTTATTTTTGTAAAAAACACTTACACATTGGTTGTACTATATCAACGAAAAGAAATACGCCAAAATAAAACTGAATTAAAGCAAAGGTCAAAAACTGCAATAGAATAAACTGGTTGAATAAAAGGAACCAATTTCCAATATCGAAGAGAACGTGAATACTTCTCAAAATCAATATCCATCCTAACCACCTCTCAACTAATCCGATGAACTCCCCCATTTATCATATTCAATTTGTTTGATGAGTAAATTATCTTAATTACACGCACTCTATCATTAGGGCCTAACTCGCTTCAAACGAAATCAATTATCACCACCGACGAGAACACTGAACTGACTCGCACTGCTTTGGCGGCCAAAACAATCATCAATCGATACCGTCCAGCAGTGGAAGCGAGTCTCACTTTCCACCGACGAAAACGGCAACAACAAACCACCGCCAAATCATGTCTGTTTGCGGCTTAATAGGTGAAAAGGTACCGATCCAGCAACGTCGAACGTCGAAATTTAAACCGGAAATTTTCCATAACCATCAATAGGGAAACAAATATGGCAGAATATCGTGCGGCAGAACCTTCAGCACTAGAGCTCACGGTGTGGATGGTTGTTCGGTTGAAAATTGGGCAGTAAATTAGGTTTCCGTTTTGAACCCATTAGATGGGCTGCGCCGTACTGGCCGCACGATAGACGAGGCTAAATAACCTTCACACAACAACGGCACACAGCCCGCAATTATAGCTGGCATCGTTGAATGAAATGGAAAAATCTTGTCACGATTCAGTAGCAATGAATAAACTTCCTGAAAGTATTGCAGTATTGGCGAAAAAAAATGTAGGAGAGTAAAGGAATGGGTGAACCATAAACATGTCGTTTTTCTAGATTGTTATTTTTTGTTATGTTTGTGAAGCAAAAGAACAATTTTTATGAGGAAAAATCATATAAGTTATTAACACTAGAACTGCCAGGATTTTGACGCGAGCAACTCCTCGACCAGTAATTTCGAAGAGCTGGTATCTGTTTTTGGAGTATAAATGAATTATTCAAGCGTTTAATTTTACAATTATTAACTGGATATTTAAAAAAAAGTTTTATAATGATTTAAAAGAGAAACAGCCTTATTCGAGCTCTTCACGCCAGCATGAGCTAAGATTCAACTTATCAGAAATTTTATAATCATTTCGTACGCATTTATTCTTGCATTGTTTTTACCTTCGGCTGGTGTGAAAATTTCAATAAAAGTGTGAAATTCATGCATCAACTTCAAAATGGCTAGTAATGGGTTCGGTGGTTCTTGTTTTAAGTGAACAACTTCTGCTTAAGTGAACAATTTCACTTCCTAATTTGCAACCATACTGACCAAAAATGGTTACAAAATGGTAATAAAAAATTTATCTTTACCAGCTTTCTATTCTGATTCTATAACCGGCCAAAATTCTCTCGTTTTAGCTGAACTGAATCACAAATATTTTGATGCGATGGAGCAGACAGATGATCAAACTTTTATGTAACGTTTTTGATAATTTCAAATGGAACAGAGCTAATTCTAGATACAATGATAGGAAAACGGTAGAAGCGAACCTAATACAATAGGGCCTATTATCAAACTCGATCGATCGACTAGTCGAACGGAAACCGTCAACTCGAACGTTCGACAAAATTGTATTATGGTCACTCGTTCGAGTCGATGAAAGTTTCGTCGATTTTTTCCAAGCGTAACTGCCAAACTGGTACGAAACGACTGCTGCGTTTCGTACAAAATGGAAAATCTGTTAAGAGTTGGCGAGTTCTATTTCTTAAATTTTTAAACAAAATGATGCCTGCGTACCACGAAAACGCTTTATTTTGCTTTAAATGGGTTTTATGTATAGGTATTTATTATTGGAACACCTGTACGGTCTCTTCAATTGAACTGTTTGCCACTTTCCGCAGCACTCGACTCGCGGTTAAAAATTTGTCGAATTCGAGTTGCCGTTCGAGAACCGTAATGCAATT
>KE525362.1:86329-109530 GCA_000441895.2 Anopheles sinensis | reverse complement strand
GAAGGTCAGTGTTTGGAACTTCTGTAAAGGGCTGGGGGCGCATGCATACGACGTAAAACCTGTTTGAAGCGAGACACAACATAAGGGCACCCACTCGAATGGTCAACGTGCGCAGCGAAGCGTAAAGACATCACCGACACGAAGTTGAGGGACATTTCCTCTGCGCTCGTTTTACTTGTGTGCTAAGACGTGTCTTCTTTGGAAAAATGAATTTCCATTTGAGCAAAAAGGTTAGAAGAACATCCACGGATGCAAACCTTTTGTTTTGATTGGTTGTTATGGTAACACTACCAACAACAGTTGGCCCAAACTAGTCGAGTTTTTCCCTTTTTCAAAGCAACTGCAATACTTCAGAGCAAGTAAAACTGCTTTCCAAAGATGGGAAAACTTTCCCAATTGAATTTGGCATCAATTTAACTCTCCACCGATAATGGATACTCTCACTTCCCCGCAATCGACTTGATTGCACATTGTCTTTATCCACGCCGGAGGCCCAATGTCACACGATTATTCCACCTTATTCCTGGGCTATTTGCGGGAGGCGTGTCGGCGTCTTAATTGAATCCATCTGACCCCAAGGGAGCACGGCTCGACATCTAGGGCAGCATCATCGCGGGTCCAAATTTGCCAACCATTGCCATTCGCCCGGTCGCTCTTTTGGTTCGCTTTCTTCTGCCGCTCATCGACATCGGCCATCGGCTTGAACGACGTTAAGTCAATTAAGTGCGATTGAACCTGCGTGAATCGGGGATAAAAAGTATCACGCGCTGGTAATTAAGGGTTGGCCGGTCCAACGGCGATAAGTGACGTCTCAATGTAGCAGACCCCCAACGAATTCAAAAAGGATGAATCATCAATCTGCGGGGGTTCGTTGATAAATACTTACCGCACACGGTTCTTCTGTCGTGTCACAGAATACTGCTATTTACAGCCCTGCTACGGCTGCTGACGATAACACTGCACAAGCACGCTCAAAATATCACAATCACACACTGTAGAAATATTCACGCTGCCAATCCAAAACAGGATAATGCGAGGAGAAACGAAGAAATCAATAAGTAAGAGGACAACTGCGGGAAGAATTGTATACTGCACCACCAAAGGAGTGCAGAAGAAAAAAGCGGTCGAAAGACGTCAGGAGAAAAGCGGTCGTCGGATCGATCGATCGATCGCGCCTGGGCAATAATGATTCGACCCCAAAAAAGAAAGGACTCGGAAATTGGCACGGCGCCGTAATTTAACCGAGGAAGAAAATTATACGCTTCATGACGGAAACGACGTCCACGGCGACGGATGGACTCGATTGTCCCGCGGCAACAACATCAAAGCCCACGACGATGCGAATATGCAACGATGTGGGAGAAGAAAACAACAAAAGAAGCACCGCAGCGAAATTCTCAGTTTTGCAGTTCAAAGATGCTGCGAGGCACACGCGCTGTCCATGTTCACACGGGTTTTCGCGAGCCGAAGACCACCAAATTGGCAATGTTTGGCGGAACCTACTTCTTCACAATCACGATTTACTTTTTGCGGCACAAAAATTCACAACACACCGAACGCTGTGACTGTCGGACGTTGACTGACGGAATTAGTGTTGGCAGAATCGGGATACGAAAGATTCGAAGATTCGATCCCTAGTGGGATTCCATAGATTCGAATCCCATTTGACGGATTCTAAAGATTGGATTCGATTGGGATTCGAATCAGTTTGGGATTCGAATCAGATTGGATTTGTTTAGGATTCGAATCAAGGGCATGGTAAACGAAGGGTAATCGCCAGTGTAATCGTGAATTACGCCGTTTTCTCATGTATCGTCGATATTCTGGTCAAGCGTAATCTGTGTTCACGTTTTGCATCATTTGTGGTCGGTGATTCGCAAGCAAAATTTGGTAACAGTTGCAGCATTTTTTCGAAGCTACTATTGTGTTGTTTATTGTTGAAAATACAACGAGATCGAATGAACTATTCGTTCGTTTGTTTATGTTTGACAAGATTTCACATGCAATTACAGGGTATGAAACCCCAGATTCTTTTAGATAGATTAGGCTGGGGAGTAAGACAATTACACTAGTAATTACGCTTCAATTACTGTACCCTGAAGAAACAAGAATCACTGTGACCGATTTATAATGACTGCGAAGACTGTGGCATGTTTTAACTACAGAAAAAGTGAGTTATCAGTAGTGATTTGAATAGGGTTTAGATTAGGATAACCGATTTTCAGACCTCCATTGATTTTTTGACCGCCACGATTGTATGATGGATTAGGATTCGGATTTGGTAATTCAAGTGCCTAGTGGAGCTTCGATATCTCCATCACTACTAGAAAACGAGCAAACCCACGGTTACTTTGACTAAGGTAATTAAATGAGTCCAGTAAGCTTTGGTGGAAGAACCAGCGGTTGAAAATGAAATTGCAACCTTCCGATGGAATCAGCCCTGCAATAAGCGTTACACTACGTTACGTGCAAAGTATGCAATGTGTTTCTTTTCACGACTGCACACATTTTCTGTTCATGAAATGCATCATTATAAGCGATTACGTGTACTTTATTCTAATTATGATGCATTTTTCAAATGATCGAAACATCATACGCTAAAATAACGATCGTATCAAAAAAGTAAACAATTTCCCCTTTCACATCCCACCACGTGACAGCGTGCTCAATGTTTTTGTTTTGAAAATGATAGCAACACAACC
Source organism: Anopheles sinensis (assembly GCA_000441895.2). Lineage (NCBI taxonomy): Eukaryota > Metazoa > Arthropoda > Insecta > Diptera > Culicidae > Anopheles > Anopheles sinensis. The sequence goes on along the minus strand of KE525362.1, from coordinate 106,828 downwards.
ACCTGCAATCTCTGATCCCGTTCCACCTAGATAACACGCCGGGAGTCGGAGTAGAAAAATTGGCTTCAAAAATTCGGCGCGCGCGCTACGTGCTTCATCTTAGGGATATCCTACGCGGGATATCGCTTGCACTCAACGAGAGAAGGAAAGGAACGGTAAGCAGCGCACGTATTGATGGGAGTTGGTGTGCGCATAAGTGCAGCAAAAAGTTCTAGTATACCGTCGAGGACAAAGGCGACGGTCACAAGTGCGCCAGCCAAGGAGTGGTAAGCAAAACTCAATTTACCACACGACACGAAAGATGAATTGGCACCGATGTCAAACGGGGAAATAATAAACCATCGCGTAGCCGTCGCGTGATGGGTTGGTTGGAGCTCCTAAACGAGACAAGGGCCCCAGGACAAGGATGGGTGAAGTAGATCGTTCGTGTGGGAGCATTAATTAAAATTAATTCTGTCATTGTGGAAATACCACATCGGGCAATCTACTGGCATACCTTCCACCATCAAACGCTGCGGCGAGACGGAAGGCGGATTATTCGGCTATTTACAAACATGGCAAGGCAAGTAAAAATAACCGTGTGATATTTATCGTTTTGTCGCAGGAAAATTCACAACAAGGAGACCACTAGGGTGCGGAACAAGCCTGTCCGTTCGTAGGTCAGGTGCATATGCGGCCGTCTGTAGACACCACCAGGAAAGTCGTCCAAAGGGCTAGGAGGAAGCAGATGGAAACGTCTACCTGCCTTTCTGATCGATAATCCCCCTGCTTTTGGATTTATTTGTTCTTTTTTGTTTGTTTTTGTCGGTATGCAGTATGAGCATAATATCAACGAAAGGCATCCACCAACAAACCATCGAAACGATAGACCAAGTGGTGTGTGTCGCGAGGGGAAACCGATGCCTGCTGAGAGAAAAATAGAATAATGAAAACGAACGAGACGCTTGTAGTAGGTGTAGCAAAAGAAGCCACAGCAACTGCGACTGCGGCAGTCGACAGTCCGTTAAAGATCGTGAGCAAACAATTTCTCTGCTGCACTCCGGTTCGATCGATCCGGTGGCATGTGAGTAGTGAACGAGGACAATCGGTGCACTGACGGCTGGACAGCAGTTTGCTTTTATTTTATCATTTCTTTCGTTCATTTTTCGTTCATCGTTGCGTGATTGATGGTGGACACCCTGGTAGGGACTGCTGAGCGAAACTCTAACGTGGGACGAACAGGCACAATTGCTGGACGCTACCGTCGACCATCCACTAGTGAAACGCTACCCAGTCAGTGTTGCGTATCAGGCGGCCTTCCTGAAGTACGTTATCGAGCAGCTGTCGAAGATGAACGTTGAGCAGCACGACCGACTCTACGAGAACTACTGCGGAATGCTTGCGTCAGGTGCGGAGCTTCCACTGGACGATCCGTCCATTGGGTTGAGCTACAAACACTACGAGCTCCCGCACGGTCAGGGGGTAATTTCCCTAAAGGAATCCGGGGCTTTTGTGTCGGACGGAACGACGGGGCTGTGCAGCTGGCAGGCCGCTAAAGCTCTCTGCGAACACATATCCAACAATCGAGACGATTTCCAGGGACGCAACATACTGGAGCTTGGTTCGGGCGTCGGGCTGGCCGGCATCTACCTGGCAAAGTGCTACGAACCATCGATCGTGGTCATGTCCGACTGCCACGGATCGGTGCTAACCGCTTTGAAGGATAATGTGAGGCTTAATTTCCCGAACGCGGCGCACGTGGATTGTGACAATCCGCTGGTCAGCCTACTGCTGGACAGTGGCAATACGCTGATCGGTGTCATGGACCTCGACTGGCAGTACGTGAGCGCCTCAAATCTCAGTCAGCTGATCGAACCGGACGTGATCGTGGCGGCGGACATCGTGTACGATCATACGCTTTTCCCAGCACTGCTCTCTACCCTGAACTACATATTCTGTCTGTCCAACAACCGGTGCAAGTTTGTGCTCGCCTGTACCGAGCGCAATCAGGATACATTGAACGAGTTTCTGCAGCTGTTGAGTAAGTTTCTCGGGCAATTTTAACATTAACAAATTTGAATATTTGAATATGCGAATCTCACCTTCTCTTGCTTCCAGTTACCGCCAAGTTCCGAATCAACGAGGAAACGGTTTCACCCTCGCGCCACTTTCACTGGGACAGCAGTGCGTCCAACATACGCATCTTTACGATATCGAGAGCATTCACTTAAAAACGTGAACTCTAGACGCAATCTAACCTATCTATCGGCACCTTGGCCACATTCTTCGATTGGAAGTCCTTTCACACTATTCTTTTTGAAAACAAGTCTCGCTTGAAAAATTCCATCCTTCGCTTACGTTTTTAAAAACGTTTACCTTAGAATTATCTTCATACGATATCAGAACCCTCCTTGAATCCACTCTATCTTCTATCAACGCTATAAACAAAACAAACAAAAAATCTATTTAAAAAAATGAACGCTTAACCTTAACCATGAACGGTCAACCAGTAGGCCTTGGCTTCATATCCTCGAGCAATGAATGGATCAAGAACATATGAAACAGCACACATACACAAACACACACACAGATAGACGGTGCACGGAACGGAAAGTATAAAACCTCAATAACACAAAAGACAACCTTAAAGTACACAGCAAATACACCACGAGCGGAACAAGTAACAATTTTTAAGAAATAGTCAGTTTAGTCAAGGCAAGATGTACCATGTGCTTTAGAAGCTAAATATATTAGAGAAATTTATGTACCAATACGAGAGGATGTTGGATGTTGTTCTTTCTTTGCTTTCATGGAACGGAACACTGGACATAATGTTTTTGAAATCTATTATTTCTTTTAAGAAAAATATTTATCCTTCGCCTTAAAGAATGTTTTTCATTCCGCCCGGTAAACCGCTTACGCTAAGTGCGAAAGATCGTCCAGTTCCGGTGGGGCCTGCGTTGGATCACCGCCGCCATCGCTGCCGCCCGTGCCGCCGAGGAATGCCGATTTGGGGATCAGATTTGCTGCCGGTCCGGAGTGACCGGGCTGGTTGACGACTAGCACCTTCTGGCCCAGTCCGGTGGCAGCACCCACCGTCGTAACGGTGCTGCCCGAGATGAGGTTTGGTTCGATTTTAATGGACGAAACGGATGCGCCCGGAGATCGTTGTATGATTGGACCTACAAAATCGTCTACATTTCAGTAAACGGCGTCGGGGCGGGAGGAGAAGGATGGAGATGTTGTCGAGGTAGAAGGGATAGGAATGGTTGAGAGCGACAGTTTTTATTTACGCCAATGTGGTTCATATTCAGTTGATCATTTGGCAAATCATTCCGTTCCCCATTTTTTCAATCATTCTAAATTTGGCTTACCTTGGGAGGGGGAAGGTGTTTGCGTGCGTTGCGGTACGATGACAAACTTCTGTTGCGTCTGCGACGAAGTTCCACCGTGGGACATCTGTCGTTGTATCGAAGCCGTGGCGGTTATCGTTTTGGCGGCCGCTGCCGATGATATTTGTGGAGTTTGTGGCCGTGAAGGTGGTGCCGTTAGCACGACCGTGTTTCCACCGCTTACATTCGATGGCACGGAGATCGTGTTCGGTCCTCCGGCACTGGAGGAAGATGGTCCACCGCTGCCTCCCGTGGAACCACCGCTGCCCGATGCGCCGGATGAGGGAGAAGCGGAACGAGCCTTCACTACGCCCTGATGAAGCGTCTGCCCTAAGCAACCGTAGTCCCGCTTGTACTCTTCCACCAGATCGGGCGGATTTCGGAGCGTTTTCAGTATGGAAGGGACGGCTTTTTGTAGCATCGCCCGAATGTGTCCGGCGGCAATCTTATCCGTGTTGCTGATGGTGCTCGTGGTGCCTTGCAGCAGTGGTTCCACGCGCTCGGAGATAAATTTCAACCTCGGGATGATAAACACCTTGATCACTTCCGTGCCCAGCTCGGACAGGCCTTCGAGGGCGCCGTACATTGACGAAAGTGGGGTTTTGTCATTGGTCAACGCTGCGCTGAACAGGCGCGTAACACGCGTCTGCAGGTTGTTGGTGGAGGTGTTGAAGGTTTTGCAAATTTGTGCCATCAGTCGCGCGGCAAAATCACGCAGCGCCCAGTGGTTGTCCAGCTCCGGACGCATACAAAGCTGACGCGAAACGATGCACGTTGAAACGCAAGGAATCAATTCGTGAAGCTAAAAACAAAAACAATCAATCCAATCTCAGTAGGCATAGGACGATTGCGTTTCCTTCGGGAGTCAACGCAACTTACGTATTTTTCCAGATAGAGTGCGGGATTGTCCAAGAGTGCGCGAACCATTCGCATAAGATAGATCAACAACGCAAGGTTGTTTTGCACGACGTTCACCTTCACTCCCTCCGCTATGAATGTGCACATACGAGGAAGCATTTCATGCAGGCCCGGATCGCTGGACAACGATGTGAGAGCTTCAGCCCGGCGTGCCTCATCGGAGCCCACGCACGCTTCCGTAATCTCCTTGTAGTACAATTGCTGCTCCACGGACAGTTCATGCTGCGCCAGCTGTTTGATTTGTACCGTTTCGGAGTTTTTCAGCTTGTGCTTATTAATGGTCGGTTTACCGGTGGTATCCTTCAGGTGTGCTTTGTCCAGCTTGTGCGCCGGATTGACCGAGTCCAACGCCTGCACGTCCTTCGACAGCGGGGTGGATTTTCGGGAACGGTCGGTTGCACCCCGTCTACCGCCAGCCAATGCGCTCGCATGGTCGTATCGAGCGGGATCTTTGGCGGCTGCCCTTGCGTCATATCGACCAGATCGATTTCCTTTTCCTCGACGAAGTGCAGCTCACGGCCACCGCCGGACGCGAAGCGGAATGGGATAAAGTCGGGATTCACGAAACCGTACTGCGGCTCGATGTTACGCACCTTCAGCGAGTGGTCGATATCGGCGATGGATAGTTTCATGCGCTTCGAGTGGTGCATAAACTTGGCCGCATCCTGGACGATCTGCTTCAGCTTGAACGACACGTCGTCCGCCAACTCTTTGGCCGCGTCGTCCGGAAGGCTGCCGACCCCGATGCTCTCGGCAATCACCTTCATCGACTCCAGCGAGAGGTTGGTGCCGTACATTGTCTTGTCCCTGTCGCCCATTTTGCCCTGGTTGACCGGGGTGCTTTTTTACACAAACTATTGTAAAAATAAACACTTTGTAAATCCGCTCCCAAAACAAGCTAGAAATTACACTGACAAATCCGACCAAGGCGTTTGTAACACAATAAAAGGTAGTGCAGTAAAAAGGGTGGTGACATAAGGAATGCAAAAAGTCGACAAATCAGTTTTGACAGTCGTCGAAATCGGGCGGAAGTCGACATTCCCGCAAAAATAATATTTTGCACTTCAAATCAACATAAACTAGCAGAAAATTGTATTGAGAAGCGGCATTCAAGAACAATCAATAAAACAAACAGATTTGTTTCACAAATGTTCATTCATTGTTTGATAATCATGTTGCGCGCTTCACCTGTTGTCACAATGCTCCAACGTGCACAACCTTTACCAATGTCGTACCTTGGTTCATGCCACTGCTTTTCACGCGATCCATTTTCCCGATTGTCGTCATCGTTTTGTGTTGTTTAGGCTCCGTGGTCTGACGGGTGTTTTCTTTTACCTTCGACATTGGTGGCAAATACCGTCCAACGGTAGCTTCCAGGTGTGCTTTTGCGTCCCGGTTGTAGGAGTTGACTGTGTGCCGTTAATACACTTTCCCCGCACTCGCATCAACCAGTGCTAGCTGCTCGTACCGGTGACCGCTAGGAAGCGCGGAGGGTAATCGATACGCAAAAATCCCGGACCTCGGCCTTGTCCCACTCTTCCTACACCGCCCAACTACCACCTAGCCAGCAGGGTGGCTTGAAAGTTGGTGTGCCCAATCGTTTTCCACATTCGGCAAAAATCGACGGCATCGCTTCATCGCGGCAGGAGAACAAGCAGCATCCTACGAACTGCAAGCCATCATCATAGTCGGCGAGGAAAACAGCGAACCGCGTGGATCTCGTGCATGCAGTTTGACGTGTTCGCTAAACGTGACCGTGTGTTCCGCGTGTGCGCGCTTGTTCCGCGAAGCGAAAGTTTAGTGTGTTTGCTGCAAAAACCATCCCCGGCAGAGAAAACTTTGCCCTGTTGTGGTTAAAACGATCCCGGTGGAGAAAAAAAGGTTAGTTTACGCGAAAATTTTCCAATTTACAGGTTCGTGGGTGTTGTGCAAACCAAAAACATCGATGCAACCCGGCAACCTTCCTCCGCCTTGACGTAGAGGTTAGAGTTGAGGTTAAACGCATGGAAAAAGTGACATTTTGTGATTTTTCACATTCTTTCTTCGGTTGCAACAATTACATTGGTCAGTGTGGGTTTTTCCCACAAGGATTATCTTCAAACTTCTACATCAATGTGGTTTGCCGTTCTTAACATCCACGAATTTACTCCCAATTAATGGCTTGGTTCATGCATAAAGCATTATCGAACCATCTACCGAATCGATACGTAGCGCACTCGTTTAATCTATTCTGGACAACGATTTCGCTGCTCTGATTACGTACACGAAAGTACTCATACCGAATCGAGTGGCATAATCCTCCATGAACCCCAGCGCACCGGGAGCATTAATTAGGAAAACGTGCGTTCTTCTATAGCTGAAAAAAGGGCAGCATGGATTTAGGCTTAGCCGGTCTACACTGGCGAATCGCCTGAAATACGCAATGCTTTCCACATCCACTGTCCAGTTTGCCGGTTCGCTTGTTTCGACCAAACTCCGAGCAACGTGTGCATGTGGGAACACCGCAAAAAATCAAACAACACACAGAAGACACAAAAAAGGATAGCATAGCAGGCGAATAAAGGGCGCCCGGGCGGGACTTCTTCGGAGAGAATGGCGAAACCTTGAAATTTTTGACAACAGCTGTCGTAACATGGCAGTGCGTTTTGCTTGCTAAAGCTCTGGAAGGGAATTATTCGGTTTCGCTTGCCTGGCTGCTGTTTATGGCGCAGCCTCGTGAACGTGTGTGCTGTCGGGACGGAAACAAAACTTTCTACAGTTTTTTTTGTCGTTTCCATCATCCACGTTTTGCACCTTTCGGAATATGTTTTCCACTCCACAACAACATGGATGGTACGTGTTGTTTGGTGAGAGATTGTTTTTATCCAGTTATGTTCTGCTTGCTCGGGGTCGAGTTTCACAATCTAGCGGATCATTGTACAATCGATGCTTGAGTCCAAGAACTGTTCGGGTTGAAAAGACAACGGTGCAATTTATCTTCCCTTTAAGCCTACTTTGATTTACTCCAAAGCCAGCCATACAGTCTAATGCTTTGGACATCCCAAAAATAGCATACTCAATTAGCTTAATCATGTCGTTTGCGGCTACAGGACGGCGTGGGAAGCCAAAAAGCTTAAAGCATTGCTAACCATCTCAGTGATAACGGTAAAACTGAAACCTTGTGTTGAAGGGCTGTTTCGGCCAGCATAATGACGTAATGGTATTTACGTCATTGCCCAAGAACTGCCAATTTCCCTACGAAGGCCATTAATGATGGGGACCAATGGAAACGGTATGGGTATGAGCGATTTTTCACAGGCTATAGACAGTTTCAAGGATACCGTGGGTCAGCTAATCGTGAAAGCGAGAGAGAAAGGGAACGCGAGAGAGAATTTAACGTATTATGTCTGATTTTCGACTGTTCTGGCAAGGATTCATCTTCCCATTCATAAATCTGGTCACATCAATAAAATAAATTGGATCCCGACCCATTGTTTCACGGGTTAAATGATATTGTTTCCCAAACACCATTCTAGCCCGGGCTACCAGCGAAAAGAAGTCCTATCATGGTGATAGCCTAGCAGAACTGCTTACAGAGGTCACAAATTTGTCTAACTTTCAACACCTCGTTTTGCTTTTTCAAACATATTAGCATAATTAGTGTGGAAATGATTATGCATGTTATTTGATAGTCTCTTTTTGGGAATGCAGTTGTTTATGTTGGTGGAATTCACGGGTGGGGAACTTTGCCTTACTTTTTCGTTTTTACATATTATACTCAGCATTGTTGCAAATATTGTGCTTAGTTTTCCCTTTAATCGCTGGGCATATAATTAACATATTTTTTTTATGTCATTTCAAAATCGTTCTGAACTTCTTTACAACGTTTATCGTATCGGCTATCCAATAACCAATACAGCGGAATTCGGGGCAAGTGTGCCACCTTCAGCGATTCGTTGTAACTTAAATCTGTTTGCTAAACGCCGGCTTTTTTGAGTATATTTCAACATGTTTTTTCACTTTTCGTGGAGTTTCAGAAATATAAACGCAAAAACAAGTGTTCTATAATTGATTTAAAAATGGATGCAAATCATGTATGTTTTTGTTTTCGGGGCAAGTGTGCCACCCGTATGGGGTAAGACGGCCACCCAGTTTAATTTAAGGATTTAATAGCAAAATTGAAGATCTAAGCATATGTGGCGCTTGTGTATGTCAAGGTAAGCATTTAAATACATTTTACAGTCTCATAACGACACAAACTAAACTCCAAAATTGCAGTGGGAGTTGTTTCCTTGAATTTCAGTTATTTGACGAGCATTTTCACGGCTTTCCATTCTGGTGGCCACTGAAAAACATCTTTGGGATGAAATCCGCTTGTATTTACGCACCCTCTTGTTTCACTGTGAATTCAACAACAATTTTTAAGTTTTTGGTAGCTTCAATCTGAAGAATAATACGGATACATAGGTGGCACAAAACTCCGATTTTTTCGTGAAAATTTATTGATATTATTGGCTGACCCCACGAACCACTTTCTCTTTTACTCAACTTTGCTAAGTGACACATACTTTCCCGATTTTTTGTTTCAATGGGTTTTAACAGCTTATTTAATTTGGTGGAAATATTATATGATATGAAATATTATAAATGTGAAAAGTGGACCAGTCTGCATGAAATTCGGTACAGTATATCTAGTAAGAGGGGTAAACTTATCTGTATACTACATTTGGTCATTTAATTACATTTTGACTGAAAAATGCCAACTGGCTCACTTGCCTCTATGGCACACTTGCCCCAAATTCCGCTACGTTTGTTATCCTCGGGAGATTCTTCGTCCTCCTCCTGCACCGCACAGTTTAAGTATTTTATTGTGTCATAAAAAAAATATTGTACGAACTGAACCTAATGTCGAATATCGATTAAATCGTTTTTCTATCGTTCTAAAAATTCTTCACGTTTCGTACATTTTATGAGCCTCAAATGATCTCATATTTTGGTCGATATTTCCGAACACATCTGGCGGTTAGTGACCGTAATTTTATTGGCACTTTTCTGCTTCATTCGACGCTAGTAAGGATAATTATGCATTATCTTTTACGATACCAATAAACGGTTTCCCTTTATACTATACGCGAGTTATTTTGTGACCGTTTTTAAAATTCGTGCTATCGCTCTGTTTCGGAATTCATCGAATGTCGACCAGATGAATCCTGAAATCCTTATGAATGTGATTAAACAAGTCCACTTCCCATGTTTTTCAACTGATGTTTTAAAGATGTCATAACACCTGGAATTAATCGGTTGGCTGCAGCCCAAGCTGCTTGCAAGACGCCATCATTGCAATTATTGCCAGAAATTTTAATTTCAATGCAGCGATGAAGAAACTATTCGCTAGTTAGATGGCCAATGAAATAAGAACATTACGATCGTAGCCGATGGTGTTTGACATGAAATATTTGTGAGCACTTCCCTTTGCTTCAGGGATGGCGAACTTGATTGATCTGGGAAATTCTGTTTGAGAACTTTTTGTATTCTATAAGAACAATTTGTGATATAAAAGATTAATTAATCTCCTATTACCGTAGAATAGAACCTTGAGGTTTTGCAACGGTCTGGGAATGTTATCGGTTTTTTTCCAAAGTTTTGGCCTAAAAGATCAGATGATCATAAATCTTTGGAATTTTTGTGAATTTAGGATAGTAAGGGATTTTTTGAAATTTAAAAATCCATGAAAGTTTATTATTCAATTCGAATAAATGTCGGATTCACATGGATGGATCTCGACGAAAGATTCATAAGACACAACACTATGGAAAATGTTTTGCAATTTAGTACAGATAAAATTGGAGGAATAATCAAAAACTAATTTGAGGGCTTTACAGCATTCGCTATGAAGTGTTCTTGGTGATTTACCACATAATCGCGTTTTATATACTCTATCTTTTTCTTCTATACTCTATCTTAATTCTATACCGTTAAAGCGCTTCCTAGTTTTACTTTGAAATCTCAAGTCTTTGAAGAAAAGGGTTCGATATTATATAATTAATTTGTATTTACACTAATAATGCGAATCTTGATTGTCTTCTCAAGCAAACAATTCGCCACGGCTGAGTATGAACACCGTAAATGTTGTCAGTAAGAGTGATAGGGAAGACAAACATTTCCGCTATCCAACGACAGGTAATTCAGTGCGATTTTTCGCCGCTTGCGTACGGAAACGGGACTCCTGCTGGCGGTCGTTATTAATTTGTGATCGTTGCAAATATTTGGCTAAATGATGTGTGAAATCCGAACGGACAGCGAGAAGGCAGTTTTCGGCTGTTCCGCCCGATCCGCCACCCTTCGACCGATATTGGGCAAAGTTCGGCCGAAATCGACTGACTGCTGGTGCAAGCGAAGCGAAATATGAACCTGTCGCCGCTCGCAATGGAGACGCCTGGTGGCGCGCTCGTGCCAAACTTCATCCCTCGGGGAAGAGGCACCGCGAAGGACGGGTTGCACACGTGTACGCTATGGTTGTAAACAAATCCGTCCGCCTCTTCCATCTTCCCACCCAGGTAACTTCGTGTTACGCATCAGTTTTAGCTAACATCGCCTTTCCGCCTGCTAAGCGTTGACGGGCGTGTGGATTTTGTTGGAAGTCTGAAACATGGACGACACGGACCGACCGCAAAAAAGTATTAGGTGCGAAACTTTCGATGTCGTACTGTGTGGGCCGAAAGCCAAAACGGTGAAAAAGCAATTAGTTTTCACCCGGACCATCGAACGTTCTTCCAACACGCTCCGTGTTTTGCCAACGTGAGGCTCAATATTAAGGCTTATTTTTTTTAGTTGTGTCCCACTGCTCAGTGAAGCATGTTGTAAGATATTTGAGTTTCCTGTGCCCTTTGAGTCGTTGTTTTACTTTAAAGTTATAAATAACATCTTAAACGTAGTTTAAGTTGACGTGCAGCACAATTTAAATTGCAATACACTTGAGAAACCCCGACAGTTGGTCGTAAACTCATAAAGTCCCAGAACGAGGGACTTCTGGGCCGCCATCTGTTACATCTCTTGCACTCTTTACACAAACTTCTAAACATTGGAATATTGGATATTGCGAGCAGTTGTCAAAGAGAAGACCAATAACTGTGGCCATTCCTTTCATCCATCCGATACATGTTCCCGGAACCGGTTGTGTGAAATAGCTTTTGAGATTGCTGGTTGTTGGTTGGTAGACCGTTGAAGGCTGACTGCAACCTTTAACCTTTCGTTTTTCATATGTCCAGGGAAATTAAGTTGTTCAGTTAAATGACATGCTCTCAAGAGGCAATGGAAAACCCATTCTTTAATCTCATTCGAAGTATGGATAAATGGAAAACTAGTCCAATACACTATTCAAATAATCTCTAAATAATATCTTTTTGGTTTACCAAACAGCATCTTTCAAGCTCATTCCAAAAACATCGAATTCGAGCGCAATGAACGACTACCGGTTGCATACAAACAACAAGGTTCATTCATTTTTTGTCCACGTTTGCGTGATGTGCAGCACGTGAGATGTTGATTTTTGTTTTGCCGCATAAAGTACAATGGTTTTTTTCGTCAGGACATTTTTTGCCATTCTTATTTTATTTTCAATCATATATAGCAGCCTTTTTTTCATCTGATCCTTTGATGCAATCCTTTGTTTGTCTTGTTACCTTATCGTGAGCGTCCTCTGCATATTTGCAAACTTTTTTTTGAGGATGAAAATTTGAGAGCTCAAGTGAAGTTCAAGTGCAACCGAATTTCAAACAAATGTGAAGACGTTTCGGAGGATAATGTCAGATGAATTTTTATATTTACGTGGCTTTGAATTTTATAAACTGGAGAGTAGTGGCAATTTCAGTTGCTTCGACTAATTTCTTCTTTTTTGGAATGAGAGAGAGTCTTTATAGAGTCAAATAACCCATAATTCCAATCGTCTCTTACCTCATTGTCATCAAAATCCATCATCTCAAGATACGTTAAGCGGGAGAGCCTTCGAGATTGTCAGTCTTTTGCCATGTGTTCTATTTAGACAATTTCCTCCATTTCTGGGTTCAGAATAATTTTCAGTTTATATGTACCATTTATATTTAAATATTTGTTTCTTCACTGTCTCTTTACAACGTTCTTAGAGAAAGCAAACAAATTGGAGGATAAATGTCACTGTTTACAAATAATATAAATAATAAGTGCTTTGTTTGATTTGGTGTTTGGACATTTTTCTTCTTATGTGGCACAACATCCTCTAGTGGGACAAGGCCTCTCTCCGTAGAGAGTTACTGTGATCAAAAGACGGTTTCTTCCCCTTTTCTGGCATTGCGTTGCTGCTCCTTTATCACCAATGAATCTTTGGGATTCACCCATTTTAAGATTCAAGAATCCCTAAAACGAATCCGAATCGGATTTACACAACTCTGTTTGTCACAAATCCAAATTAAATGGTAATCAATTTTATTATTTAAATTTAATTTTATTTATAATAAATGTTATTATTTATTTGTTACTTTGTATTGAAGCAATTACATCATAATAAACGAGATTTTTTATTCATTGATATTTTTTGACTCATTCAATTTAACTGTTCTCGTTGCGAGGTTCTCGCAACGTTCTCGCGAGTTCGCACACCTCTGGCCTATAGTGGGTTATTTCAGTCTAACAATCTCACGAGTCGCACGTGCACGGGTTCGGAATGCTTGTGATAAGGCTGATAAGCGAAGAATGAAAAATTAAGCCGTTTCATTTTCTGCTTCAGTGTCGACTTTAGAGATCCACTATCACTTTCTCCCCTGAATGCTGGCAAACGGAGCAGCAGCGGATGAAGCATTTGAATTGAAGTTTAATTCTACCATTTCGCTTTTTTTAACTTCCTTCTTTTCACTGTTATGAGCAATTCTTTTGCAGGTCAATTCCGATACGAAGGCATAATTTGGAAGTAGTAATAATTGATTGCATTGCGAGCGGTTCAGTGCTGAGGTTCTTCGATTTTACGTTGTTCGCGCGGATTGATTGCAAAAGTTAATCAATTTATTAGTTTCCCGTAGTCCTGACCAAAGATACTACATCATTGCTCTACTAATTTGTACTTATTCGACTGTTGCTAACCGAAAACACAAAGGCACAAGTTCATTTACTCGCTTGGCCTTGGCAATGGTTCAAGACTCTCACTGAAGGAAGCTTGGTTCGATTCCGTCTTACCAAGCGGACCGTAAGATCCTTGACCCCTTTCAACCGCTCCAATCACCACCACCACCCACATCATCGTCTAAGTGATCGGTACATGATTTATGGCCAAATATTCGATTATAAATTGCCTGCCCTTCCGCGTAGTGCGGGCAATTTTTAATAGGTTTCGTAAGCGAAACGGTTTCCACGGCTAGCACGGCGAGCACCCAGCCAGCGTTTCTAGACGGTTTCCGATGTTTGCTGATGTGTATTGGATTGTAATGCCACAGACGCCTAGAAGAGTGCTAGGCGCTGCCGTGTGAGGCATTGAACTGTGCGCAGAACCTGATGAAGCAAATCAAAGTCAATGGCGGAAATTTTATGGTTCATAAATTAATTGGTAATACTTTACAGTCGTATGTGCGCCGTCTCTAGCGCGCCATCCGATAAGATGTTTCGGGTCGGCTCTCTAACGTCAGCGTCGGCTGAATCATCATCCTTGCCTTCACCGTGTGCGGCCGAAGACCGTTGCCGACATTCGGTTGCGTCTTCTAATTAATCCTTTTTGTCCGTGCTCGTTCTAACATTGTAGGTATAATTAACTCTTCTCTTGAACTTGTTGAGCATACTGCCAGAGGGTTAGATAATTGAGTATTCTCTAGTACGTGGAATAACTTCACTGAAATCTTGACAGGGAATGTGAATAAAGAGATTAACTTTTTATTACTTATTGTATATAAGGTGTCGTTTAATATATTATTTTTCGTTTTTATTTTGATAACTCATCTCTCTTGGATGCTTTTATGTGAGTGGTACTGGCTATCTCGTTAGAATGCTAATTAGCGGCTCGAATGGAGACTAGGATATAGCCTCTAGTCCTTATTAATTAATGGCCTCATCTCGTGCTGCCTGCCTTCAAGCGAGTGCCTGGTTTTGCGGCGAACATTATCCTATCGTTGGGCAAAGGATTTGGTGGAAAGCTTTACCATTTACTACTGGCCTATTTAGTAGCTGGCGCTGCTACCGGCACCTTGGTAGCCTTGGTCGTGTCGCATTCCTTCCTACCTAACCGTTCACGGTCACCCCTCCTTCAACGACAACATCCTAATTGGTTGAACTGGCTTTTAATACGGCCAACGCCGATCTAACCCCCATGCTTCAGGACAGACGCCAGTGCTTCTGCCCTATTTCTAGTGATATCGATTAATGCGAACCGAAGAACCATCCGTGAGTTACGTTTGACAAGTGAGTGAGCGATGGATGGGCGGACGGATTTCGAGAGCGACGGCGAGCTGTTTGTGTGCGTCCTTCGATCCGATGGTACGCTCCAAGGATGTGCATTCGGTGAACGCACGGTGAAATCCATAAATTTTGTCCATTTCAGCTTGCAGTGCGATGGGAGGAAAAAAGCCTCCACCCCATGACTGACAGCGTGACGAGGGAGGAGCTTTTCCAACACGGAAGAAAAAGCTCAGTAAACAATAGGAAGCCTTGCATTAAATGGATATTTCCCCCCCAACGGCATAGGGATAGTGTAGGGTGTTTTGAATTCCATTTTAGTTCACTTTGAATGCTGTTGGTTGTTTTTTTGTTGAAGCAGAGGATAGCAACGGTACACCATGCCTCAAAGTATGTTTTTTATTTTAATAGAACGGTCAGGCTAAATTCAACTTGACATTAAATGTCTTTATTTTGAACAAATCGATAGACTATTCACAGTCAGCTAGGACAACAGGTGCCACGGAGACGAATTGGAATCTTAACCATTTTTCCTACTACCTGCTGTTTCAAAGCTGACAGGTTGGCAAGCGTCCTTCTTCTAAACCATGCATTGTGTGTGTATGTTAAGGTTCTGGGTGGAAAGGCGGTGCATTGGGATGTAATAATTTTCCATTTCACACCACACACTGCGCGGCCCATCGCAAGACGGGGCAAGCCTAGCCTAGGTCCGCCATTCGATCACGCGGCCTCGGTACAATGCAGCCCATCGCACCACCGGATGCAGTGCAACGGCATAGTTCTTCTGGCAGCTGCATTCGCCATCCGCTCGAACGAGCGAGAGATGGGCCTCCTCGTTTGTCGCACACTTTCCCCCACGCTTGTGAGCTATGGATTTCACTTGTGGCATTTCATGACAATTGATATGTAAGCGGCTGAGTGTGGGAAAATTTATGGCATTCATTGTTTTCCGTCGGCCATCCGGAACGGCGGCGCATTTCGCTTACCATAACGACGATGCCGTCCGATGAGACCGTGGGTTTCGCATGCGGTTATGTGCAGCTAATGCTAAAGCCGCAAAAGGTAGCAATTAGATTTATATAGGTTGCTGCGAATTCAACGTATAATAATGTCACCTTTTTTCATTATTTTATCGTCTTGATGCTCGTGCACAATAACATTGCAAACTTTTTCTTGTTGATTTTTCGTTTTCAATTTGTTTTAAATTTGTTCTCTGACTCAATTACTCGGAAATGTTATTCATAAATGTCATAGTTTGGCATTGTTATGGTACTGTTTTCCACCATTCTCTAGATAGAAATTACAAATCATAACAATTATCTGGAAATGTACCTCAACTTGCGAACAATAAACATGCGCTAATTATATTCTAATTAAAAAAGTAACCTGCTGTCTTGAACTTCGCTACTTTTGTTAGATAAACACAGAACAATAACAAGGAAACAAAAAAGTTCGTAAACTATTTCCTTTATCCAACCAATGTTATAACTTGATTAGGATCAATGTGAAAGAATCTTTGTAAAATGAGGAACGAGAGAAGAAAATCCTATCCTGAAAGTAATAAAAAAGCAATTATATTTTATGTTATAAACCTCTAAACCGCCCGAATAAGAACGGAAACTTTCGTGGCTACCTACGGCTTTACCAAAACATATAATTCTTAAGCGAAAGGGTCGTTGTTGGGAATATATTCGAGTCAAAGCATAAGAACGTCGCGGTTACGAAATGTTGTTCAAAAGTTTATGTAGTCAGGTAAAAGGAAAGGTCAGTAAGAACTCAACCCGCATAGGGTTGATAACAGCAATTAACATAACAACAATTAACAATGTTTCTTCCTACATTTTGTAAAATGTCTTTAAACATATGCAATTGTCTAATTTGGCAATGAGTTTCGCGAAAATCCTTCAGTAATTTGACATCTACTGATAAAGAATAGAAACTTTAGTATTAAACAAGCACTTAGATGGGAATGGTTTGAATTCATAATAGACTTTCATTATTGAAAAGAAACTTCGCTATGAACTGCAAATATGTGGCTTATGGGGTTAAACCTTTTGCATAGAGGCTACGTTATACTTCGCCGAACTTTTTTCCGATACTGTAGTGCCTCTAGCGCCTAGTTCTTTTTTGCAATATCCAGATGGACCGATGGCTCAATTTCCTCCACTTCTCGTCGCCGCTACCTGACGTTGTGGTGACCTTGCGTCGATATCAAAGTGTGACGCAAATAGACAACATAACATAATGGGCGCATAAGTACGACAGCAGCCGGTGCTGTTGTAAGGTAACGAGTTTTGGTTTTGTTACTTGGCCAACATCGACAAAGCTGCAAAGTTGCATGATCACCCAGGGCGGAGGTACGTGAAACGGTTGTGGTGGCCACTGCGAAGTACCGGCGATGATGCTGTTGACAAAGAGCGAGCCACGCTGAGTGAAACAAATTGGGTTGGCCAAGGTGTCTGGAAAGGTAGAACAAGATTCTGCCAGCCATCTTCAGCGGACCACACTTCAGCTGCGTGGTGACAGCGATGTTAAGAGGAAGAGGTGGTACACTTGGAGATCCATCGTTCGAACCGGTCGTAAGCTGCGTGTTAACGACACAACGAGCTTTTTCATTTTTTTCCCCCTCGTTCTCTGTTCTGCGAGGTGCTTTCTTCTTTGCCCCGGCACCTTTTGCGTGCTACCGGATGGTGTACTAACCATGCGGTGTATTCCGGTTGATGTTTTCTTTTCTGCTCTTCTCTCCCCAACGTCCTTGCCGTCGTCGGCAATTAGCGATCGTTGGCTTTGGTCCGCCCGAAGGATGTGAACGAAAATGTTAGCTACTTGTGCTACTCGTGCAGCGTCTTCTTGCTTGGTTTTGGGTTGCTCCTAGAATCGATAAGTAATGCATTGTTTATGATGGGAACGCCTTGGGTTGATGAAAATTGGTTTTATTATGGCGTTGTTTCGGTTGATTCGAAAGGCGTTTCATTATGAATATTCCAATTAACATGTTAGACTGTCCCTAGGAGTGATGTGCCTAGTGAGTAAGAATGATAGAGTGAGTAGAATCTTACCATTGACCGGATTGATTTAAATCCTCACGGATAGTTTATATTACTTATTTTTTATTTGAATCCCACACAGGCCCTTAACAGGGATTCGAATCCCAAAATAACTCATAATAAACGTTTTAAATCACACAAGAGTAACTAAAAAATTCGAATCTTCGTAATGATTGTTCAGGCTGATTCAAATCTCAAAAAGAGTTTTTATTCTCTACACTCGTTCCTAGTGTAAGCGCACAATTTAAATGATCCCTTTTCATAGAAAAGTAAATATTTGTAGAACATTTCTTGTATTTTCAACTTAGGCTTTTATAATTATTCAGGTTCAAATTGCACTTCCACAGTATCTTATTGAGTATATATAAAGTGAACATAAAATTTTAGATGATTTAAAAATCAAACCAGGTGTTCAAAAAACGACGTAGTAAACAACTACTGCAGTGTATTTTGTAGCATAACACAATAAGCCTTTTGCCGAGAAAAACAGTTTTTGATAAATAAACAGTCGGAAGCTTTTCACTAGAACCATGACATCTTCTAGTAACGACAGCTAACGTAACGTTCATCATTCTGCCTGGTAAATCATCGTTGCCCTTGGCCTTGACGCAGTGCACACAACTAACTGGGGACGGATGAAATGGAACCGTAATGACGCGGTTTTCCAACTGCTTCGTGTGCAAGTCAATGTGGAATGTTGGCGGAAGCTACAAAGTAGAACATCGTTTCCATTGGAAACTCAATGATTGAAATGTGATGTTGTCGCGTATTTGCCTTACCAGACCGATGAGGTAAGTGCAAGACAAGTGGGGGAACGGTTTGTCCAGAATGTCATGTTAAAGATGTCCTTGGCGGGTATCGGCTGCGAGGGGCTTTTTGCCCCTTTTCTACAAAATGGGCCTCATTTCATACCTCTTCAAGATCACACGAGAGGGGAGGAAGGAACAACCTCGGTTGGTTGTGATTGTGGGCACGTGTATTAATAGACGTTGCTTTTGGGATATTCTGGATGTGTGAGGTGTGGAGTTTGCCAGTCGCACGATGGTTCCGGCCTGCGAAGTTTATTTCACGCAAACCAATAATAATCGTTCTGCCATGGTTCCTTCACTTGTGGTGGAGGGGAACAAGTGGAATCCTTAGCGAACGGCGCATAAAAGGTGGCCACAGATGATGGATGGCTATGCTAGTTGTTAACGTCCTTGGAACGTGCTGGTAAGATTGCTTCACAATTGAGTCATTTTTGCTAACATTCAAGCCTTTCCTTCGTCCTTCGAGTATTCTTCAGTTCAAGGTGAAGGGTAAGTGAATACTTTCCACCATATTTGGATTGTATTTTCTACAGTTAACATCCTCAAATATATATAAAAACTAAAAACACAAACTAAATTAAGAAACACTGCAATCGAAGATACGGATTTGCCTGAAATATTAGTAATATTTTCAGCAAAAAGGTTGCCTCGGAAAGGATCTACCCCATTAGAAGTGATGTCAGAGGTTAAGGTCGATGGTTTTTGCTGTTTACATTCGTGGTATCCTACTCCTGGATGATGCTCGAAGGATGAGCCACACTCTTTCACTGCGTACCAATGATTATGGAAAGCATTCTCTCGCAGCATTGGCAAAGAGGAACACTTACACGGACAATCCCAAGCTTTCAAAGGACCCTTTCGGTAGAAGAGAAAAAGGTTATTCGAGGTAGTGGTGAATATTACATCACGATTATACCAAGGGTACACGGCAAAGGGCGTCGTGCGGGTGCTAGAATATGCAAGTTAATGGAAGTTATTTGATATTGTGCCTAATGGGTATATGGAATTTCTGGTGGGTTCGCGAGGAACTGATACTTTTCTCTAGATCAGGTACTTAAAAGTCCGAATGAAGCCCAGCACGATACTGGAAAGATGTTTTATTTTGCATTATAAGCTGCCACTTCTGTTGTTGTCTGTGCCTATTTTTTACATATAGATCATTATTAAAGAAAAAATTCAAAAACAATACAGTACAAATGATTATTCATTTTTTTCTCTATATTTACAGGTTTGTTTTAATTCTAAATGTCGAATCTAATCCCAGACGAGCGATATCATATTGTTAGTGTACATTCTCGCATATCGTGGATGGAATGGAATACGAGCATAAATTGTATGTATTACTTACTTACTTACTTACTTACTTACTTACTTACTTACTTACTTAAGTGGTGCTACAACCGCTGAGCGGTCTTGGCCTGACGAAGCTCCATCCGAAACCGCTCACGGTCGCTCGCCACAGTGGTCCAATTCCGTATCCCGGCTATTCTGGCGGTTCGTCTACGCCAGTGATGTCAAACTCATTTTGGCCTGCGGGCCGGATTGCAATCAAAAACCTTCTTGCGGGCCATACATAAAAATATATCATTTGTTAGTCGATCATACGCACTTAAAATACAAAAAGTAACAGTTCACGAAGAGTTATTCATATCTGTTTTGTTGATATATCATGTTAATTTGTAAACAAATTATATAAAAATTATTTTTTTTTCTTTTTATTTTGAAAAACAAATTATAAATTCTTACTGAACTGTAAGGAATTTTCGATAATAGTAAAAACTAACAGTACAAAATTAGATCAAATACAAATTATTTTGGTATTATTGTAGCAAAATTGGATAAAAAAAATCACATGTTTATAAAAAAAGTAAATTTCCCGAGTTGGTTGAGACTTGATTTCGCTGCTCTTTGACTTAATTTTTCAATTTTGGGGTTTTATTGACTTGGTGCATGCTACTTTTACCG
>KE525362.1:46027-64994 GCA_000441895.2 Anopheles sinensis | reverse complement strand
CTTTGACTTCAAAATCTGTTCATGCAAAATAGACTTTAATAGATAATCTTTTAGTCTGAGTGATACACGATGTACGAATTTTTTCTATCCACAATGAACTTTATAAAAAGAAATGGTAGTCTAAAATGTTCCATCATCTTTTAAGTTAAACTTAAAAAATCAACGTCACCAACCAACAACGTGAGATTTGTATGTTCTAGAAAGCGGACACTCGTTCATTCATGCTCGAATGGAAAACCTTGACGTCAGCGGAAGTTGTCAAGCAAAAAACTATCTACAAATACGGATGAAAAAAGAGCTCTCCCAATGTGCCGCCGGAGGGAGCGAGTCTTTCGTGGACCAAAATTGTCCATAAGGGCAGGGTATATATATTTAGTAGACCAGAGCGAGTGTCCGGTTCCACCCTTCTTCGTGCGCCAGTTCTCCCCTATTTGTGCCGACAGTTTGTGCCGAGTTGTTCAGTCTTCGAGCAATTCTCACGAAACCGAAACCGAAGAACCATCGTCCGCATCTCCACTGAGATGGATCGTCACGATGACAAGATGACAGGGAATTGTGTCATGATCAACTCTCGCGTCAACGTGCTTTCTTCCAACCAAACTGCAGTGGGAAAGGACATCCTTCTTCACGGCTCACAGTTCCTCTTTGCGTCAGCGATCGGATGTAAAGTGAAACCCGCTCTCCAACCGTTTCCTTCACTTTTCGGCTCTTCAAACCCCCAGTTGGGCGTTGCGGAACAGAGGCCGGCGCGTTGTTGTAGCCAATTGATTTTTAATGTCGCTGAATTAATTGTTGGCGGCCGGCAAATAATTGGTACGAGAGGAGAGGAAGAGGCCAGGGGCAGCCTCGTAAGTGAAGCCGCTGCTGTGAGCCGAACATGGCGGAACATCGGCATTGGCGAACGCCGTCGTGCTCCTCTCGTGACGATAGCGCAAATTGTACACAAAAAGAACTACCAAAGACATGATGTTTTCTTAAAATAGGATCCCCCTTTTCTTGCACCCTTTTGCTTTCATTTACTCGATTGTCGGTTGGTGAGGAGAGAAAAAAAGTCCCTCACGGATGGAAGTCCATCCAAAGCCTGGGAAAAGGCCAGTGAGGAAGGTTGGGGCACTTGTGTTTGAGTTATCTCGCGAGACGCTTTCCGTGGGGAAAACCATGACAGGATGTAGTACAAGCCGGATCACTCGCGTGCGGTGCCGCCTTTTCCACTTCCGACCGATCGTACACATTCCTAACGAATCGTGGCGGACGAACCGAACCCATCTCTCGGCTCTCGGCCGCTTAATGAGCCCGTGTGATCTCCGCGTCTGGCGTGAGGACAAGGCTGCTGCCGTACGGGGTTGGGGTGGCGTCTGCTGTGCAAGAAAAGTAAAAGAAAACGAATTGACTCGCCGATGAATTGACTCGCAGTTAGTTGAGTAGATTGGTTCAAGATTATCGATGATACCCCGCGACGTAAACGTGAGCAAAAGTAGGATTGGTTCGGTTTATGTTTCTGCAAATCGGGAATAAGAAAAAACAACATCCAGTAATGAACGAACGAGATCGGCTTCAAATGTATGTGTGCAGGTTAATCGTTGTCGTTCTTATGAAAGCAAAAGAAGGCCTTCTGAGAGCGAGGAGATGCGGTTCCGTGGCCAAAAGTAGGAAGTACAGGGTGAAGATCGCGTGTCGTTATAAATATAACACATCCGCGGATGGGAAGGGCCGGAAAGGGAGGGTGCAGAGAAGGTTGAAAAGAAAATAAACTTGAGTATCGGCGGCGAGGGGAGATGTGAGGGACGCTATCAAACGCCGAAATATATATTTATACAAACCCAAACACATGCACCCATTGGCAATATTAAAAATCAGCGCAAAACATGAGTTTGCGAATCGCGTGAGGAAAACAAAAAAAACACATGAAATATAAGAGGGCGCTTTGGATTGGATGGTTTTGGCAGCATGGATGGAGATTTTTTTTCCAAAAAATTATGAAAGATAGGTGGTGCGACGCACAGCAATCTGTAGTTTTACTCTTCTCAAATATAAAATGCTTGATTGCTGTAATTTTGACCAGAAAGCAATTAAAATTAGGTTGTATATTTTCAAACTACGAACATACTACAATTTTATATGGTCGTTAAAATTAATGCTAGATAATTGTATTCAACTTAAGGTTTCCTCTTAAAGACTGTATCAGTTTTTGTCGTCAATGCGTATTGATATTAACGCTTGTTAGCAATGATGTTCAAGGAGCAATCTTCTGGATGTTACAAAATACTGCTCAAAGCTTGACGGGAATGTATAATAAAGCAAGTAATAATAAAAAAATAAAGCAAAACTGTTGCGGAACCGGTGATACCACAAGGGCACTGAAATGTTCGCGCCAAGAGTTATCAGCTTCCGAAAAACGTGATTGGAACATGACCGCATGATTCAGTTCATTTAAAAATTTAACTTTCCATCTATTTTATTTCGTTTCTAATTGTTTTTGATTTTTTATTTAATCTTCCTTACACCTTATGCGAATTTAAATACTTATTGAGTATTGGTTAGAATTTAGACTCACCATTGCTCTCTGTCATCCACCGAGCAGAACTTGCTGTAATCGCTATAAAATGATGAGAGCTTACTTACTTCCCATGTTGGATCGGTCGAACGTGTCGTGACTTAAAAGTGGAAAGATCATTTTTACCATAGTCAGGAAAGAGAAAGATCGGCAACGGATTGAGTTTTTTGGTTCGCCCAAACGTCGTAGATCATCCAAACGAAAAAAAAATAACGTCGCACAAGTAAAAAGGTCAAATGCGCGAAAAGACGTGTGCGATATTTTTAAAGTACCGATGAACCTCCTCGCACCAACACCATCGCTGTAGGAGAACCGTAGCATCATGCCACGCACATTTATACCGACCGAAGGAACCTAATGGAGGGACGGGTGGGGAAGAGAGAGTGGTCGTTAAAACGCTAAGAAAGACGCGCGGTGACTTTTACCCCCCAACTTTCCGGCCATCGGATGCGTCCTCGCGTCAAGTTCGAACGGATCAGAAGCGATCACTCTGCGCGATTCGATTTCAAACTCTTTCCCTTGCTGCCGCTACAGAAAACCGCGTATAGCTTTACATCTTCCTTAGCGATTCTTGGTTAATGTCTACGATTAAATTCATCACGGGACCTTGACCCTTCCTCTCGCTTGAGGCTTCTGGAAACGATCGGAAAGAGTTCTGTTTTGAATGCGAAAGAACCAGCAAAAGGAGGAAGGTGCACGAGCTAAGGGGCAAACCCGCTGTATTCTAATCAAGACAAGTTTGCAGCAAAAACGAACCATTCCTGATTAAATGGAAAGTAGATGAACGCTTTGCTTACATTTTTGCCTACTTTTGTGTCGGTGTTAAATTGTAATCAGAATGTTACGTGAAGTTAAAAATAATGCTTCGATTAAATAAACATAAAAAATGCGATAATTCACTACGTGCCCCGAGTTATCTCCTAATGGTAGTCTATACATTGTAATTAATCTTTGCACGTAGTTTAATTCAATAACTCATGCACCACTTGCACCACCGATAGCTCACTGGCTGGTAGAACAACAAACGTGTATGCGCGTTGTTGTGCTGTTCGAATGAAATGCAGCATTGCATCAAAAGGAAATAAAGATCATGGGTTAAGGGTGGGCCTCCTGGTGTGTGTCCTACTGGCATGGGATCGTATACTATATTTCACCTGAACTTGACCTTCATCCGATAGTCGTGTCCTGTTCTCGAATGCACGGAACGTCAGCTGCTGCTGCTGCTGCTGTGCTACGGTTTCGATCGTTTGGCGCGTGCAGGTCCAAGCTCTGTAGCCGGATGCATTGCCGGCGCCAAAAGAAAAATTTGCCATATTGCCAGCGGCACGCGAATCGTAGGTTGATCACGACGAGATCGTGGAGGATCGAGCGAGACAGAGAGAGGGAGACTAATGGTCACCACTTCCTCCAAGTTAGTTAGGGTTTTAATTGGTTTCACGAGTTTTCACACCATTTTCAACATAAAATATGACCGTAAGGAAACGTGCTGGGATCAATTTGTTTTAGATATTTTTCCTCAACTTTTTGCATGAAATAAGTAGTATAAGAATATAAGTCTCTCGAATGGATGTTTGCTCCAATCTTCAACGGTTTTAACGATTAATTCTGATTAGCAACAATAAGGAAATGTTATTAATTCAGATTCCTTTACTTTTACTCTTTAATTTCAGATATGAATAAAAACATCCTGCAGAAAATCCTACCGCTCAATTTACCAAACAAACGCAAAGTGTCGTTGTTCATCTAATCGTCGATGCAGTAGAGTCGTATTCTACCGCAAACCTCCGTGTGGACGTTGGATCGAGTGTGGTGTGGAGATAAACTGCGGCTGAATATCCTTCGTGGAGAAACCCTACAACAATCTCACCTTCAAACCCTTCCCATTCCGCCAGGACGAGACGCCGTGGTGTGTGCACCGCCGTTGGGATAAACCTCTAACCATTTTCGCCTGAGTTCCGTTTCGGGGAAAGCCTTGCCTAAAGGGTGCCTGCGAGGGGTAGTCCTGTTTTTTTCGCTCCCTCCGGTTGTAGTAGGATTAGATCGAGTGCCATTCTTCCGGCCTACGGAAGGGTGAATCTCGTTTCGTGAGTGTAGCGTCCCATTTGCGCGACCGGACAAGAACCGGACCCACCAGTCTCTGGGGCGAAAGCACCACCGACGACACACCAAAACCCCCCCCTTTTTCGAAACGATGGCTGTTTTTACGAAACTCTGCCTACCGGATATTGTCAAATTAAAACGCTAGTTAGTAAACGCTGTTGTGTCCATCTGCGCGTCCGTCGGTGGCCATCGCTAGAATTTACTAATTTTAACGTTTTATAAGGTACAATATCTTCGTTCTTCGTTTTGGTTTTTTCCATTCTTTTCCGTTCGCACTCGCACATTACTTGTAATTGTTTGTGTTATCACGTCATCTCTCTTTTTTCCTAAGCATTCACCTTCTGTGTGCGCGCTTACACTTTTGCATTATTACACATCTGCGCTCTGCCAAACGATCCTTCCGATTGTGATACTGCTGCTGCTCTACTGCATCCAGTTTAGCCAGCCCTAAACGGAACTAGATTCGATTCACTTTCCAATACTCTGCTCACCCGCAGTCAATTTGCAGCGCAAATTGTGAAACCGTCGCGCAGCGGCGTCCTTTTCTAATTGCTCCTGTTTTTAGAGAGTTCGTCACTTAACTACTTACTTGCGTGTAGATTGTAATCCTACTTTTAAAGTGCACACTCACATACACAAGCTCGTATTAGACATTACTCCTAAATACTTAATATATATATATTTTTTTAAACGCTACATAAGGCTGTCACACTTTTGGATTGAGTGTGAAGATTTTGAAATAGGGTGTGAAGAAAAAGTCCGTTATTTACCAACGAAGAACTGATTGATTCGAAGCTAAACTAGCGTTTGTTTTTTTTAAAGTGCCACTGGTGGGTCATCTAAGAGGTAATTTTGTGCGTTTTCAATAAGCACACATTTTTTTGTGGTATTCCAAAACACTGTTGTTGTTAGCCGAATTGAAGTCGGAAGATATAAAAAGGGAGTGAAACGAATTTTGAATTCGGAAAAACCCCATTGGAATCCTTTGTGAAGGCGTCATCCCCTACGTTTGAACGTGTCTTGAAGCGGAGAAGACTTGCGAATACTTCGTGGTTTGGTTTTTTTTAAAGCTTCTAGAGTAATATACACATTAATATACAAGCGAAAAGTCCCATCTCAAGTAGTTTACCCCGAAGTGTCTTCGTACCGCGCGGCAGGCGTATTTATTGAAAGGATTCTTTCAAGTCGTTGAGTTTTGTTAAAAAGACTAGCTTATCTCAATAAAAAGCACACTCCACTGTTTCGGCTGGTAGGAATATTTCCTTGACCTCCTCCTCACTCTGAAAAGAAGCACCCAGCTGCAGCAGGTATCTGCCTTAACTCGAACGTTTCCACGTGCAAAAACCACACCTCCTCCCAAGATGGAACCCTTCGCGCCGGAGATCCTCTGGATCGTGATCCTCGGCTTCATCATAGCGTTTATTCTTGCGTTCGGCATCGGTGCGAACGATGTGGCCAACTCGTTCGGTACGAGCGTTGGTTCTGGTGTGCTGTCGCTACGGCAGGCCTGCTGGTTGGCCACCGTTTGCGAGTTGGCTGGCGCGGTACTGATAGGTAAGACCTGTGGTTCAAGCATGCTCATGACGGGCAGATGTTGGAATAATTTGTGTTCCTCCTCCTCCTCCTCCTCGACAGGTTACAAAGTGTCGGATACGATGCGAAAAGGAATTCTCGAAGTAGAGATGTACAAGGGCAGCGAAACGGAACTGATGCTCGGCTGTCTGTCGGCGCTGGGCAGCTCGGCACTCTGGCTGCTGGTGGCCACATTCCTCAAGATGCCAATCTCGGGCACGCACAGTATCGTCGGTTCGACGATCGGCTTCAGCTTGGTGGCCCGTGGCACGCAAGGGCTCAAGTGGAAGACGCTCGGCACGATCATCGGCTCCTGGTTCATCTCGCCCGTGCTGAGCGGCCTCGTGAGCGTGATGCTCTTCTGGACCATCCGCAAGTTTATCCTGAACGCGAAGAATCCGCTCCGCGCCGGGCTGCTCTCGTTGCCCCTGTTCTACGGCACGACATTGGCTGTGAATGTATTTAGTATCGTGCACGATGGACCAAAATGTAAGCATAGCGTGGTGGATGGTGTGGGGTGAAGTGGGTAGGAGTGGGGGCAACGTGTGTGTAGCGGCCCCGTTCCGTGGCCTTTTTTCCTTCCCCCGTCTCTCACGAATGCGCGACCGCCTGGCGGTAACACACTCACACGATGCTTATCGATTTTCAGTGCTGTATATGGATAACATCCCGGTGTGGGTAGCATTTGTTGTCAGCATATCGCTCGGCATTACGGTGGCCATCCTGGTGCAGTTGTTTGTAGTGCCGTGGCAAAAGCGCAAGATCCTCGCCGGCCAGGACGGTGGTACGAACAAGACGCAGTTCATGCTCGGCGACTCGGACGGTGACTCGTCGTCGAACGGAAGCCCGCGCGGCCGACCGAAGCGTCCCCTCTCGCTGGTGGCCAACGATGGAAAGCCCCTGCCAGCCATTACCGAAACGACCGAACTGGTGTCGCTCTCGTCGCAACAGCAATTGCAGCAGCAGGGACCACAGAATGGACTAATGAAGAAACTGTCCAGCGAGCTCTCGCCGACGATTGGTGGTGCTGGTGGTGCCGGCGTTGGTCCGTACGCCTTCCATCCGGAGATTGTGAAGAAGGCGAACAGCTTACTGAGTGCACAGGACAAGACTAGCCTGGACAACACCGACCTGACCGTGACCAGCCTGAACTACATCGATGAGTACCAGTCGTACAACGGCAATGGGCGCTTCCATCTCGGCACGTACTTTGATCGTCGCAATAGTGCGAACATCTCGCCAAAGTCCCCCGACTCGGGTCATCTCGTCAACGGTGGTCTTAAGTGAGTATCCCCGATGTTATAAACAGTACTTTTTCTCTTTATACCAATCATAGTTGAAACACAAGTAAGTTCAATTTTCGTTTTGATCCATTTCTTGAAAAATCTACACCAATTAAATATTCTTGGAGAACCAAATGGATTTCAAATATTTTAATTTAAAGAAATCATTTCTTATCTGCGTACCATAATTCAGAAAAATTTGATAGCACTGAAAAGGTTATTGCGTGTGTAAGGTAATAGAAACGATGTCAAGCTGAGCAGTTCGCTACCGTCATTTAATTTTGTACCGAGTGTTGAAACATAAATGTTATATAAATGAATAGTTCGCACGGTTTTTTTTATGAAAAAGGCAAGACTAAAAAACATTCGCCGCCCTATAACATTAAAAACTAGACATTACCTATGTAAGCAGTGCAATTACAGCCATCAGGACATTGTTAAACCTCGATACCAAATCAATAACTGCGATCGGGTTTCTTTAAATTTTATTAGAAAATTGTAAGAATCAAAGCCGGTTTATTCGTAATCTGCATCCATAAAAATTAAAACAAATCGGTTTCCATATGATATACTAATCCGCGACAGCCGAGAGACTAATCCCCTGTACGAGAGGAGTGACTATTCACGTACATAAGGGTAAAAAGTCTTGTAAGCCCTTCATAGGGCAGACATGACCAAAGAGGTCGTTACGCCAAGAAGAAGAAGATGATATACTAATGAAGTTACTACCCTAATGAAAAATGACCTATAATCGTTACGATTTGAGACCAAGGTTTAACGCTGCCCTGATAGGTTCAAAAGTGCGCTAAGCAGATTAAATGAGAAATACTTAATCTACTCTTTTAATCCTCTGCAGAGAACAACCAACTGTGATCGCCCTGCAGAACGGCAAATCTCCGACCAGCCCGAAGAGCGACAGCACGCTTCCGATCACCGACTACACGCTGATGCCACAGAATGTTCTGCTCGGCGGCGCGGATGGCGACATGAAGAAGGCGGATCTGAGCAAAATCGAGGCAGCCGCCGGACTCGAACACCCACTAATCAGTGCCACCCTTTCGCCGAACTCGAGCAAAGTACCGCTGATCAGCGCGAAGGAAGGCTCGGAAGAGGACAACCGGACGCGTAAACCGGTCGAGGAGCCCGAAGACGTTTCGGCACTGTTTTCCTTCCTGCAGGTGCTTACGGCCACGTTCGGCAGCTTCGCGCACGGTGGCAACGATGTCAGGTAAGAAGCCGTGAAGCCGACACACGCGTTTGTTTTCGGCAGTGGAACTAACTTTGGCCCTTCCCATCTTTCTTTCAGCAACGCGATTGGTCCGCTGATTGCGCTATTTATGATCTATCGCGAGGGATCGGTACTGCAAAAGTCTGAAACACCACTGTTGATCCTGCTGTACGGTGGACTAGGCATTTCCGTCGGCCTGTGGTTGTGGGGCCGCCGAGTGATCGAAACGATCGGTAATGATCTCACCAAAATTACCCCCTCAACGTAAGTGTTTTCCAACGATCCCGTGCTCTCAATTGCCACCGAATATCCCAACATTTACCGAGATTGTTTCTCCCCTTCCAGTGGATTCACAATTGAAATCGGTGCCGCGCTGACGGTGCTGATTGCGTCCAAGATCGGGCTGCCAATCTCAACGACCCACTGCAAGGTGGGTTCGGTAGTGTTCGTGGGACAGGCAAACGCCCATCCAGCCGAAAGTGAGGAGCACAAGCAGCATCCGCACCACCACGCCGTCACCGCGCAACAGAAAGCCGTCGATTGGGGTCTGTTCCGGAACATTGTGTACGCATGGGTGGTTACTGTGCCGGTCGCCGCACTATTAAGCGCCGGTTTCATGATGGCACTGCGAGCTATAGTGCTACCGTAAAGGACCGCTAGGAAGGTAGTTGGACAGCAGCACCGACGAGATATGCAAAACACACAATTGACAGGAAAAATCGAAAGCGCACTGATACCTTTTCACCAGACCCATCATCAATTCTAAACGCTGAGAGAGCAATGCGTAAGGCTCACCAACAGCTGTGCAGAATACGCCAGGGAATGCAAATGTGAACCGCGGAGTGAAGCAGTGATCGCCGACGGCCATCGAGGGTGTGTCACATTATCTTATCTCCAGAACTTTAAGTTACTTAAGAACGTCCATGTTGTTAGCTATTTTTGTTTTTAAACACGACAGTTCGTGGCTCTCCCGCCCTTCATCTCAGAATCATTTATATTTCCACCGCGAAAAAGTCACTAGTCTCCAGCAGCAAAATATTACAGGGCTTTCGGAATCGTTCGCGCTTTTCGGTGTTCAAGAAAAATCAAGACAAACATGATTTTGATTGGTTCGTACCATTCCGGGAAATTTATATTTTCTAAACAAACAAACAAACAACAAACATTTTATTTCCTTTAGCGGAGCACTAGCGTATTAGCATCGTCATTCAATTCAGTTTTTCCACATCCCGTTTCCATTTTAGCCGTAAATTGTATCATCGTTTCTCATTAGCTCATAGTTGGCAAGAAGCGGAAAACAAACTAACGAAAGGAGAAGGTAGCGTTAGGAGGTGCATGCAACAACGAAGAGGATCAAACCAACTTACCCTCTTCCAGAGAGTGCGCGGATAGTTTGCCAAGCAAAGCAAGGCGCGATAGAACCCTAAAACGGAGTTATTGATTTGGTGTTGGTGTGTGTGGAAGGATGGCGCGGAGGTAGAAGCATCTGTTGCTGGACAAACAGATAAGAAACACCCACACAGCAGCACACCTTTGGTGGATGAAAGGGAAGCGGGGCAACAGTTTAAGCAACTGAAGCACCGGGTTACGCATTACGTGATACGAGAGGGAAGCTTGGTGATTTGGTGCTACGAAGATGGTCCCGGCATCTGATCACGTATTTTATTAAAAGGCTTGGCACAAGAGAGATCTAGCGTGCTACAAAATCTGTCGATCTGAAAGAAGCATAATATCGATTTCATCCATCGACAGAAAGCGAAGAAAAGACAAAATACAACACAGACGTGTCAGTGCGGGAAATCTTCTTATAGGGCATCACCGAAATGGGAATGGTAGGAAATGACAGCAACTTCTAACAACAGGTACCAGAGAACAAAACTCTGGCAGATTAAAAAAAAGTAATTCTCTAACATATTGAACGTTAGCGCCATAGCGTAGTAAGATCAAGCAGAGTAGCGTGTAGAGTGAGATTAATGTAGCAAAATAATGTGTCCGACCTTAGGCAGACAAGCGGGAGAAGATAAACAACAGATTAAAAAACAACAAACTCAAAACAAAAACAAAAACTCAAATGTCGTACTTCTGCTTCGGCATTCGAAAAAAAGGGATAAAAACAAAAAACAAATCATACCAAAATAGAAGATGAAAAAATGGGCCCATCGTAATCTTTTTCTTTCTTATACATGAATGTGTGTGACGCGGAGCCATCACACGTTGTCCAGTCAGAACTTGGCATGGATACGTATAATCCCATCTGAAAGAAGGCGACTTTTTTTGGCGGTACCGAAGAGAATCAAAAACGGACTTGACGCTCAAGTTTTGTCAAGCCGTTCGAAGCCGACGACCATTAACATTTTGTCAATTCTCTCTCTCAACACGATTCAACCATTATTCCACGCATCGGGTGTCGATCCATGTCATAAAAAGGACGTAAAGCAAGCACTCCGTAATCACGGTAAGATCGTACGATATCACTTACCCATACGCTATCGGTCGTTGACGATGCTAATGCTGCCAAAACTGTTGCTTTCCACCATCGCCACCTCATCACACTAGAGCGCATCAAAACTTTACACCATAAACTCAAAACCGCCAAAATTCTATCGCTAATATAAATGTGTATCTATGTGTCTCCCTTTTTGGTGGTACAGTTAGGTTATTGATGTGGGGTAGGAGTGAACTTTTCTGTACTCTCTCGACCATTAGGGTTTTACTAACAGAAACAGAAAATATTGAGCGGCGAAATGGGGTGACCGAAAGCTATAAGCTTCCCTTACGAGAACAGTTAGAATTGGGTGTGCTACTAGTACTACTACTATTGCGTAGGTTGTAAATCCGATCGCTTCCGTCGCTCTGCGGCTCGCCCTCTGTGTCCACCATGCCCCGACCCGCTTAGGGCGACCATTAGATTCTCCGTAGATTCCGTCCGTCGAGGAATCCAAAGCGTATGTCCAAAGTATTGCGCTTGCGGTGGGTAAAAGAATTTTCCGCGCCACTCCGAACGCATTGCGACCACTTTCTAATTCTTTTGAGCAATAGGAGAAAAACGTCACATACAATGCGCGGGTGAAACAAATGAATTGAGATAAAAAACAATATACAACAACGCAGTGCAAGTGATAAAACTCCGTTGAAAGATCAGATCGAACGGAAACAAAAAATCAAATTAAAATCTCATACGGAAGCGAAGTGAATGGTGCAGCAACAAAAAAAACTAACAACAAAATTATGTCAAACAAACATTAGCCAATGTGATTACAAACAAAACAATGAAGAACTTAAGCATACATCTATCGTACTAGTTAACACGGGAACACCGGCCAGCGTTCGCCCGCAGGCCGTCCCTCTTTTCCCGTGTATCGATGTGTGTTGTTACTGTGTAAAGTGTGGGTTTGGATGCGGATTGGTGCTAAAGCGAGGAGAAACTGTGTGTGCGGGAGGGAAGCAACAGAAGAATTAGTTCCCTTCCCGCCAGTCCGTTCGCACCATTCGCCCGTTGTTATGCATATTACATGTTGAATTGAGGATGCAGAGCTGCTATGCAGTTTCCAATCGAATGCACTGTTAGTTGAAAATACAAAAGATAAGGAAACAGATAAACAAACACCTAAACCGCTACCAAATAACCATTTGTCGTTAAGAGATCAAACAAAATTGATGAAAGTAAAATAGAAAAACGACAACACAAACAAACAAACATACACATGGTAACACAGTTCTGGATGTTAAAGATAGGTGACGATGGATAGCCTGGCGATAAACAAACAGCGTTGAAGGTACAAGCTTCACTACTAGCTGTGTTTAGGCCTCTGTCATATTCCTGGTGTAACAATTATTT
Organism: Anopheles sinensis; assembly: GCA_000441895.2. NCBI lineage: Eukaryota > Metazoa > Arthropoda > Insecta > Diptera > Culicidae > Anopheles > Anopheles sinensis. Next base: position 52,419 of record KE525362.1, on the reverse strand, counting down.
GGAATCTTCTGTGATTAATTTTTTTACTTTTGCGCGAGTTTTGTTCCACCGGATTCGTTTGCTGCTAGTTCAGCAAGTACTGGAGGTTTTTGTTTGCGGACTCGACTTACTTTTTTAATACACTTTTTCTTTCCTATTGTGCATGCTTTTATTTTCTACTTCTTTTACGAAGGATTTGAGTTAGTAATCGAGATACTGCTACCTGAGCGAATTGAACAACTTTAAACATTCAGAAAGGATCACCTAACACTGCTTCTCCTTGTCACTTAAAATTCCATCAACATCTTTCGATGAAAGGGACAAATGACAAACACATTTCGTGGTGCGACTGGAAAATCAGTTTGGTAAAAGGATTTCCCCTTTGAATAGCCGTCATGGAGGCAATGGCCGGCTTACGGATGCGCATAAACATTTGTAGTAATTAACTGCTTTAGGCGATGGACGGTACCTTGGTATCAGATCCGTATAAAATGTAGTACTTCATTTAATATGGAAGTAGGTTTAATTATATTTTCCTTTTATTGTGTGCAAAGCTTAGGAAGGGAGGAACAACACACTCCATTTGCTAGAGAGACACGTACACTTTCACACACACACAAACAAAGGCGTATGACATTTCATAACAAAATTTACAAAAGGTATCGGCCAAGGATCTTAGAGAGGAATTGTTGGGAAACTTAGCTGCCACTTTCGATACGACGGATGCAAATTGTTTTCTTCTTGGTAATAACCTTCACTTCAAGTTTGATTCATTCATAAACTGTCTTTATTTTATTGACATTTTCAATTTTTGTACTTTTCTTTCTTTTATATTCTTCATTTTCACCAAACATAACACATCCTGCGGGAGTGAGGTGACAAGAAAAAACTTCTCTAAAACGAAGTCTCCTAAAGGTTCAGCAGTAATCGGACAGTGAATGTGCTAAATAAAATAACTACGTGATTTTTGACGTACTTAAAACAAACCCCGCAAACCAGAAACTGTAGAGTAGCGAAACTTGTCCTAACTATTAAAGATGAAACCGAGATGTAATAAAACCAGTAAGGCCGTATCGGACAGTTGGCAAGGGTGATTCAAAAGGATGGAAAAAGACGAAACCGAAAGCATTACAAAAATGATACAAAAAATACATTCAAAGAAAATAATGAAATGGAAAAAGTTTGGGGACTATTTCGTGAGCAAAGCATATAAAAAGGTTGGTGTAGAAGATTGAGAGAGCAAGATACGAAGTAGGCAACGAATGATGAAAAACCGCTGTTAGTTAAGTGGTGTGTAGAACTGAGCAACACTGTACAAGAAGAAAACAAATCGAAAATGGTGGCGATAAACAACTGTTATTGCGTGTGAAGGTGTGAAAGTGTTCCATCGCAGAACAAATGCACCGCGATGATTTCGAATGATCAAACACGGCATGCTTAGGTATGCCGCGTGATTTGTGTGGTAAAAAGGAATTCAAATAATGTGCGAATGGAAGTAACGCAAAAGAAAGGAAAAAACCAGTACAAGAATGGAGGAGCTGTCAAATCAATAAATTTAAGTCTGAAACAAACCTGAACCAAACGTCGTCGCTTGTGTAGTGGAAGCGGAAAGAAAGGTTATTATTTTTCTCAAAATATTTTGCTGAAAAACTTGTACTTCACTCATTTTACCATAAGTTACTCATCCTTGCGACAGATGTTTTCGTTTATTCAAAAACCGATTATCCAAGATGGTGTGTACACTTAACATTACAACATGTGTTAAAACTCTACCGTTGCCTGCCGGGCGACGAAGTTAACGCTTATCGAAACAACTATCACTTAACTTAACAATATTTTCTCCCACAACACGTGTTCTACCTTCCGGGCTTTGAACGATTACTTCAATGTTATTCTGAAAAACTGGATAGAACAGCACAATCGAGAGGCGAATGTAATCCACACCAACTAATAATGTTATGTAGCCGGACTGGTTCGAAGGAGTGTCAGTATCAACGGCACGAGAACCAGAAAATGATGCATCGTATGCCCGATGGATCCGCTGTCTTCAGGTGGCGTTGAGAGTGCATCCGATGTTGATGGTAGTTCCTTTTCAGGCGGCATAGTAGCACCGGCTGGATTGGTTACCCCCGGGATTGGGTACGAAAGAGTAGTGTTTTTCCTTGGAGGATCTATATGCAATGAAATGTCCCGGTGGCTCGGCTGTACTGGCGAAGTAACGGGTGATCTTGTCGTCGTTTTCGTTGGCGCGTTAGTTAAGCTCGTATTTCCCGTAGGTTCTGTTGTCGTCGAGGAAGGTGTCACAATATCTGTTATTACGGGAATCAGTTGTTCATTAGCCACAGTCGTCGATCTTAGGGTAGTTGATGGACTGATAGATTCAGTTTGAGATGCACTCGAAGCACTGGAACTTTCTGCAGTGGTAGTCCCTGATTGTGTAGTGTTTTCTATGGTGATAATCGTTGTAACTGTTGCATTCTTCGATGGTGTTACTAATTCCGACCAAGTAGCGCTTGATTCGGTTACCAAAGATACCACTGAAGCCCCAGTAGTTGCTGCATCAGATTGTTCTGTCGTTGTAGTTGGCTCTGAAGGTATCTCGACGGAACTAGCGTTAAGAACATTTTCATTTGTGGTACTTTCAGTCCATGTTGACTGTTCTGGAAGAGCTTCAGTTGTGTGTTTCTGTGACTCAGTGAAGAACGTTTCGGTTATTTCCATTGCAGCTGATGTTACTTCTTTCGGTGAGGAGACAGTTTCCGTTGTGTCCGTTGTTTCAACAACCTCTACACTATTTGTAGGTAAGCTTGTTTCTGTTGTTGTTAAGAAATCATCTTTCGAAACACCACTGTTGGTTTTCTCATAACCATTCGTTTCTGACTCTATTCCATCATTAGTTGAACCGGCTGTACTGATGTGTTCTGTTGCAGAACTAATCTCCACCGTATCACTTGAAGAGATTTCCACGGATAAAATGTGAGTAGCTTTAGTTACTTCCTCACTGCTTTGTTTGGGAGCTAATGTTGTCGCTTCCGCGATCGTGTCTTGAGTGCTGAAAGCTACAGGTTCCGTTGCCAAACTCTCCTTTTCAACGGTGGCGCTCGTGTCGGAAAGCATCACATCGGTTGCCATCGATTCATCTGCTTCAGAAACATTTAAAGTAACTTCTTCGCTGTTCGTCGCCACTGTACTGCTTGTTCCCTGAAGTACTTCTTCCGTAACGGCCGTTTTGATTTCTGTTGACATACTGCTGGTTTCTTGTTCTGTTTTATCGGAAGTTGTACTTTTTTGTGGCACAAGTTCGTCGCTTGTAGTCGTTTCTTCACTTTGTTCCACAAAGTCTGTGGTTATATTTCGTGAAAACTTTTCAGTAGTGGTAACTATCGATTCTTCTATAACTGCTACTGGCGTTGTAATAGTTGCATCCGATTCTTCTGAGACTTCTGTAGAAATTGTTACATCAGTAGGTGAGGTTAGTGTTGTTACTTGCATAGTTGCTGCTTCCGTATCAGGTTCTATGCTGTGTGACGTAGAAGTAGATTCCACACTCGTGAATTCTTCGTTTGCTGCGTTGGTAATATCATTTTCCATGGTAGAAGTGATTGGCAATTCTCCTGTTTTTGACGAATGGTCGGCGAAGGTAATCGTTGACTTTTCCTCTGCTGTTTCTGTTATGCCCACTGTCCGTTCGGATATATCTTCTCCATCCGTTGTAGCCATTTCGGGTAACTCAGAAATCTCAATTGAAGAAACAGTTGTAGGAACAGTCACCATCTCACCAGTTGTAAACACTTGGCTACTCGTTTCAGTTGCCTCTGATGAGCCAATCGAAGAAATCGTTGTTGAAACAGTACTTGTGTCACGATTTGTAGATCCTTCAGGAGTCGCTTCTGTTAAATCTGAAATCTCATTTGAATGCATCGTGGTTAAAGCGTCATAAGGCGAAGATCCATGTGCAGTCGATTCAGTTGACTCATAAGACGCAGTTGGAACAGCTGGTGTTGATTTATCTTCCAACTCATCATTGGTAGATCTATGTGTAGTCATTGCCGAAAGATCAAATGAAGAATTCATTGTTGTAGTAATTGAATCACCACTGCTATATGTATTATCACTAGATCCAACTGTACTCGTTGTTGCTTCATCATCATTCTCACGGCTTGCAGTCCCTTGGGCTGTCGTTTCAGTTAACTGAGAAAGTTGAGTTGAAGTCACCGTTGTAGGTTCATCATACGCCTCACTACTTGCAGAACTCGTTTCTGTTGTCTCAGATGACTCAATCGAAGATATCATTGTAGAAACAATACCTATTTCACCACTCATCGATCCACCTGTACTTGTTTCAGTTAAGTCAGAAGGTGCAGTTGAAGTAACAGTCTGTAGATCATCACTTATTTCACTGCTTGTAGATGGTAGTTTCGTCGTTTCAGTTATAACAAAAGCGAAAGTTGAGGTCACCGTTGTTACGTCATCATCTACCTCACTGCTTGTAGACCCTTGTGGTGTCGTCTCAATTGACTCAGGAGACACAGTTGAAGTTGCTGTTGTTGGTTCGGAACCAGGCTCACTACTTGCCGATTCTATTATGTTCACTTCTGTAGTCGAAGAAGACAGAATCGAAGATTTCATTGTTGGAACAATATCTATTTCATCACTTGTTGATTCAGCTGTACTCGATTCAGTTATCTCTGAAAACCCAATTGAAGTCATCGTTGTTGGGTCAACATCAACTTCACTACTTGTTGATCCTTCTGTAGTCGTTACGGTTAACTCAGGAAACACAGTTGAAGTCGCGGGTTTTGGTTCATCATCTGCCTCACTACTTGTGGATCCTGCCGTACTTGTTTCAGTAAAGTCTGAAGATGCTGTAGAAGTACCCGTTCTCAGTTCATCATACGCCTGACTGGTTACAGATCCTTGTGTTGTAGTTTCAGCTAACTCAAAAGACGTAGATGGAGTAGTCGGGATTGTTTTATAATCTTCTTCGCTGCTTGTAGATCCAGGTGTACTCGTTTCAGTGAACTCAGCATCAATCTCACTACTTGTTGACCCTTCTGTAGTCGTAACGATTAATTCAGGAAACACTGTTGAAGTGGCGGGTTTTGGTTCATCATCTGCCTCACTGCTTGTGGATCCTGCCGTACTTGTTTCAGTAAAGTCTGAAGATGCTATAGAAGTACCCGTTCTCACTACATCATACGCCTGACTGGTTACAGATCCTTGTGTTGTAGTTTCAGCTAACTCAAAAAACGTAGATGAAGTAGTCGAGATTATTTTAAAATCATCTTCACTGCTTGTAGATCGAGGTGTACTCGTTTCAGTAACGTCAGGATACGCAGATGAAGTGGTCATGGTTGCTTCATTTTCCGCTTCGCTTGTAGATCCTGGTTTATTAGTTTCAGTTGACTCAACAGACCGTTCATCAGTCTCACCACTTGTAGATCCCAATGTACTCGCTGCAATTATTTCAGTGGACACAATTGATGCAGCTGTAGTTGGTTCCTCTCCTGCACCATCACTTGCAGAACCTTGTGTAGTCACTTCAGCTGTCTCAGATGATTCCATTGAAGGTTGCATAGTTGGTGTCGCACCTGTGACACTTGTAGATCCTTCACTATTAAGCACTTCGGTAGTTGTTTTCTGCTCTTCAAAATCTTCGCTAGATGTTGTCGAAATCACTTCTTTCGATGTAGTTGCAAGGATTGTTTCAGTGGAAAATGTAATATCTGGATTATTGACTGAACTATCGGATGTCTCAGAGCTGTGTGTTATTTCATTTGAGGTCGGTAGAATCGTTGTTTCAGAAAATTTCACAGTACCATCGGTGGTAAATATGGTAGAACTAGGCACAGTAAAACCTTCTTCCAGTGAAGTGGTAGTTTCGTACATTTTCGTTGTTGATTCGAAATTGCTAGCGAGAGACTCTGTAACTACCTCTTCAGTAGTGGGCATCAGCGTTGTTGTTTCCGTAAGTTCTGACGTTGTCGTTTCCACGTTGGTATCCCGGATGGTTGATTCCGATCGAATGCTGGGTTCCGTTGATGTCAAGTCGAACGACGATGTTGTCAAAGCCTCAACTAAACTTTGCATAGTTGTTGTTCTTTCTGTAGTTTCCATGGTAGTAATGGTAGTACTATCAGTGTCTTCAAGTGGTGCTACAGTAGTGGTTGTACTTTCATTTTCTTTTTCCACTGTAAACGTTGTAGTACTAATTTCGGTTGCAACATCATGTGTCATTGGCATTTTGCTCGTACGTTCAGCATCATCCGTGGTTCTTTCAGTACCTGTTGGTTTTTTGTTGTTACTATTTTCACTTCCTTCATTCGGATCCGCAACCACAGTAGAGTTAGCCGGAAAAGCACTACCCTGATCGGTCGAGTTTTCCCTCTGTCCCAGTACTTCCGGTACATTCG
>KE525362.1:26104-44194 GCA_000441895.2 Anopheles sinensis | reverse complement strand
ATAGTTGTTGTTCTTTCTGTAGTTTCCATGGTAGTAATGGTAGTACTATCAGTGTCTTCAAGTGGTGCTACAGTAGTGGTTGTACTTTCATTTTCTTTTTCCACTGTAAACGTTGTAGTACTAATTTCGGTTGCAACATCATGTGTCATTGGCATTTTGCTCGTACGTTCAGCATCATCCGTGGTTCTTTCAGTACCTGTTGGTTTTTTGTTGTTACTATTTTCACTTCCTTCATTCGAATCCGTAACCACAGTAGAGTTAGCCGGAAAAGCACTACCCTGATCGGTCGAATTTTCCCTCTGTCCCAGTACTTCCGGTACATTCGATTTCGTTGTACCCGAATTATCCGTTAATGTTGACGTAGTACCGGTCACTTCTCGTTCGAGTGCTGTCACCTCGTCACTACTTTCCCCGTGCGATGCATCCGTTCTCCAGGCACCTTCCGTCGCCGTTCGCTCAGTGGCCACCTTCCCATCGACCGTACCACCCTGGTGGCCCTCTTTCGAATCGTTTCCGCCCACATCATTCGTGTCGGTAAAAGAACTGACCGAGATGTTCGTTTCCTCCTCCGATGTGTCGATTAGCGGATCGATCCGGTCTCCGTCGACACCGGCATCAGAAAACTCCACTTTGTTCAACACTTTTGGCCTTTGTGGGTGAAAAAAACAAAACGAAACATATTGAAATTGATAATGAACACTTGCTTGTTTTGATTGCACGGACTTCCACTAACTATGTTTTTAGAACCCGTACACCTTACCTCTCGTAAAACAACGGACTTCCGGATGTAAATCCAACCGCCAGGATGATACAAACTGCCGAAATCACCAGCCTTCTCATCATGGTAACGAACAGGTTGAGGTCCCAAACAACAAGGACACGCAACACGCGAATGATTGATTGCATTCACCAATCAGGTAAGTATTTTTTCTTTACTTTCTATCGAATTCACATTACGATCACATGCTTCAGAAATCTAGCAATAATTTTCTAAACTCCTTCAAATGCTTATTCACTTTGCTTGGGAACAACGTCTTATTTATTTCATTAAACTTTCACGCTAACTCCACAAATTACACAAAATTACGTATGGGACGTTCTTTGCTCGATCCTTTCACCTCCAAATTCCGATGCACCTCAGATGCACTTTGATGCACAACTGAACAGCACTCCCGGGTGTCATTCCCGTTTTGAGGGTTTTAAGCAGCCTGTTTTCAACAAGGTCTCAAGAAAGTTATACGCCATAAAAAAAAGATAATTATTGAAAAGGTGCCTAGCTATCGTCAAGAATGACACCTGTCTGGATTCCCCGTGCACGTCAGGGATTCGCCGCGTTATTTGCTAATCCGGTGTAATACGATGGTCATCGTAAATTTATGACCCCTACATCGGGCGTCTGCTGCGGCAGTAATGCACCTGCTACAAATAACCGGCGAACGACAACTGACTCGTCGTGGTGTACGCTTACATCGGTACCGGCACCTAGGCTGAAGCCATCCCTCCACTGTAGGCGAGCGACTGCTGATTGATTTTATCGAACTCTACCCTCCGCAAACGGTGATTAGCTGCAACAATGTCTACCCATTCCAGCGCCATCGTTGTCAAGTACCTCCGCCCTAGGTCTCGGTACACCCCCTCGGAATGTGGTCACATACCAGGTACGCATACGAGCACTTTAATGAGGTTCCCGAGTGCAGGAGATCGGCACTCCTGAGGGTATCGCATTTGGGTGGGCGGCATTTGGCCATTTTGGCAGTGTATTACCGGCACCCGGCAAACCGTAAGGTAGGTGGCGCTACAACCGTGGGTCTAACAACTGAGCCAATGTCGTCTGGGAGTTCTGTCTCAAATGGGTCCGCTACCCCCGGTCGAGGTTTTTCGGTGTCCATCCTTCTCGTCGGCCGCAGGTACGAGGGAAGGGCTGTGTAAATGAGCCTCTAACTGTGGCACGAATAGAGATCGATTACTTCCGAGCTGGTGGCGCGGGTAGTTACGGACGCCATTTACCTCCACAGCGTACACTTGGCAGGACCTCTGTCGCCCCCTGTGTCTGTTTTTGGGTGAGATTCGAGACACATGATAGATCACTTCGGGTGACATTTCGAGGACGCCGGGGTGGGTAGACACATTAGGACCTTTAGTTCGCTTCTTCTGTTTTCTGTACTTACCACAAAAGCCACACGCTTTTAAAGGAGGTACTTTGAGGGGGCACTTTGGACAGCTTCATTTGTGTTTTGGAACCACCATGGTTTAGGTCTGGTTTTTCGTTATACCATAGAGGTCCACAGAGACCATGCTGCTAGATAATTGCTTTAATATCGGCATCGATTACGTTGCCCCAAAAAGTTGGGCCTCGGAAAAACCCCGGGAAGTTGAACCGTATGACCGTAAAGAGTTCACGTAAGCTTCATCGATTGATTGGTTATGGATTGGGATAGTTTTTTTTTCACCATCATCGAACACCCTAATTGACCTTCAGACCAGCCGGAAAATTCGCTGGCGTTCGTTGACGGTGATCAATAAGTAAACTAAATTACCGACGGCTGGACACGGTTCGCAGATTAGCGACCAGTGTCACCAGTAAAGAGTGGGCATCGGTTTCATAACTTCTGTTCAATGTACTTTGCCACTGTTATGTTAAGTGGCTTTTTAAAGGAAATATAATAGAGTGCTTTACGCTGTTGGTAGGAATCCAAACGCGATCTAAGCGGCTACCGTATGTTTGGTAAGTAACATAACCAGCAGCTTCATGGATGATTAAATTGCTCTTTCAAACTAGCTTAACGTTCTCTTGTGTAGTATCGTTTTCAAAACATTTGTCCACTCTTATAAAAACTCTTTTTAAAGCACAACCAAACCTATAACTTGATTTAAACTAGCTATTTTTGTGAACACAATCTATTACAGGGTGTATACAAAGTTCGAATACACTTTAAAAATGCGATAAATATTTTTCAATACAAGATATGGTTATCTGAATAATTTGTTTTGGAAGCTATGGCTTTTGAGATCCTTTGTAGCATATTAGCAGGAAGCACCCTCCCTTTTTGCTTTATCACGAGCTTAAGACGTATCTCAATAACACCGCGGCACGCACCTGGTTTTTCGGCATCTCGTCCCAGATCTTGAAGAATAGCCTCTTAAATTGGTTCAAAGAGCATTTTTATGTTTGCTCTGCTTGGCCAGCATGTACGACTATGCTTAAAAATTGAAAGGATTAAGGTCCGGGGAGCTGGGAGGCTACAAAGCCTTATCGAAAAACAAAAAAAAACACAAAGGCCACAGAGCCTTAGAAAATCACTCAAATTTTGCCGAAACCGCGCTGGAACGATATTCGCCGTGTGGGTCGGTATGCCGTCCTGTTGGAAGATGTAATGATCCTTCCAGTAGAGGTCTTGATGTGCCAAGGTCACAACTATCTCCAAAACCTCGGTCTAGTACTACACGGCTTTGATTTCTACGGATTTTGTCGATAAACATCCGTGGGAGCTTCCCTCACCTGAATATGACCCAAAACCATCACCAACGTGCCACTCTGGGCCTGAGGGATGTTCATGTATGACGGGGGGATGCTGGCCAACGTTGGCGACCACTGCCGATTATTTTTAAAATTATGCAAATGTTGTAGGACAAAGAGTTCGTCATCATAAAACACGAACTCTTGATCTGCGTGCCGTGAAAATAACAGTTTGGCACTTACCACACTCTTCTTCGTTGTAGCTCCCGTTACCGCGAGAATATTGCGTTTCTTGGTTGAAATGTATCCCTGGCCCTTCGTCATGATGATTTGGGCAGTCCCAATTGGCACATCAGGTCAGTAGCGGTCTTCCGGATTGAGCGGGTCACTTTTCGACGGAATCGCTCCCTCATAACCTTGATGACTGCTGACGTCCTTGCCAAGCGTGGCCACTCGGATCTAGGACGGCCCATGGTCGAGCCCGTCTCCCGGTACCGACGGATGGTGATATAGATGACAATCCGTTTAAACCCAACGGATTTCGACCTCCGGAATATGTCACCTGGTAGCTAATCTCGCACATACAAATTTACTATGGCGTCGCAGTATTCAATTTTCGTTCGCGGCAAATAAAAATCAAATGACAGCAAGTTTAAACTATGGCTGTTGGATGCCCAATATATAAGGCTAAAACTGATACCAGTATCACAAAACAGAAAGCATATGGAGCGCCCCTGTAACATGATGAAAAGTTGTATTCGAACTTTGTATACACCCTGTAAAACTCATTTTGCGAATATTGACAGATTTTAGTTTTTATGTTAACACTTTTCTGTTTGAATCTTTTCTTAGAATCGAAAACAGTATCCAAAAATAATCTTTTCAAATTTTTCTACGCACCAGTTCCAAGAAAGAACCTATGAATGGGCCGAATGCAAAAACTTTCTGATCTGTAAATGCCTGATGCTAACAAAATTATAAAGAGTCCCAGTATACTTAGGCACTATATAAAAATATTGGTAAAAAAAACCTAGTGTTTAGAGCGAAATCTGTTTTTCTTCTTAGTTTTCGGTCCACTAATACCTTTTACTACAGTTCGAGTCAAATGTCAAATTCATTTCATTGTAAGTCACGGAATGAACTTTTGCAAACCTTTTGCTGAGGATTTTGGATACTTTTTACCAGTATTTTGGATTTTCTATGGAATGCTGTTGTGACATCGTTTCGCAAATATGTCTTTGTCAGGGTTCAAATTGTTTCTATGGTTTGGGGCTACGAACAGTTTGTTGGATTCAGCTCCTTGAGCATGAATTTCCAGCTCGTATCCATCGCATAATTTCCTAATCATTGGAAGTAAGTGTAGTTGCATTCACTAACGAATCTGGTGTTGCAAATGGATCCCGAACTATTTCTTTTTTTACCGATAAAATTTATTTATTGGTATCTTGCATAAATTGCCCAGTACGAACCATGTGGATTGTACGTACGATAGCAATCACAAGTTTGTGAGCAAGTCTAGAGTTCACAGGGCCACGTACAGGTTTACGTACAAATTTAAAGGTCCTCTCATGATACTTTCGAATTACGTTTCTAACTGCACCGAACGATTCACATTTTCGAGAAAACTTGATGCAGCGGCACTTGAGACTGACTGATTTACAGCTTTAAATGTAAACTGTAATATACAATAATCATCAGCTACAAATATGTCAAAACATATAAAAACAAAGGCGCATCAAAGACGTGTTTAGATTTTCTGGAACAGCCTATACTTATTCTGCTTATGAGCTGAAACATAACGACGAAGTTAAAATGTACGTAAGGCACAACAAAAGTTGCTTTTATTTGGCCAACAGTAGCAAACCTTCTTAAAATGAAATTTCTGGTTCCATGTGGTTGAAGTTTGAAACAAAATTTTTTACGATCAGAATATCATTAGTTCTATTGTTTATGGATTATGTCATCGTATTTATTGCAATACAATAAATTAAAGGTAGAAACCAAGGAAATGTCGTAGAATGTACAGGCGGTAATGTTTTTTTTTTCGTAGTAATATTTATTAGTTTCTTCCCATCAGGTTTTTGTTTTGTTTAAATTCTTCCTTTCCTAAACATTTGCAATGCAACAACGTTCAATCGACCACTCGTACGCTTCGCTTCACTGTGTTTATTATTTTAGCTAGGTTTTTCGTTAAGTTTAAATTATTTAACACTATGTATAGCGTTAGGCTTCGCTGCTCCTCGAATTCCGAATAACTCTCCGTCTACAAATTGTAGAGCAGGTGATAGACGATGGTTTCAGATCGGTTCCGTATCCTACTATGGGGTTTTTCTGTTTCATGTCACCTAAACTAGTGCGCTTCCGAAGGAGGGTAGCACTGGCTGTTCATTAAATTTATTGCCACATAATCGAAAATGTTACTTAACATAGAGCGAATATGTTACTTCCTACGTCGAGAGGGCATTGTTGATTTTTGTGTTTGTATTTCAGAGCAGCATGGAGTTTTTGTGTGAGTGTATGTGTGTAGGTATGTGCGAAAGAAAGGAGAGAGTATGTATGTGTGTTGTTTTAGTAGTGATAGTTTTGCCTGCTTGGTTTACTTTCCCTCATTCATATCACTTCTGGTTATATTGTGCATCAAGAGTAGTCTAGTATCGTTTGTTTGTTGCTGTGTTTTCTTCCTGTATAAGTTATATTGTTTGCCACTTTGCTTTGTAACCCAACAATAGAGTAGAGTAGAGTTTTCGAAAAGAATGCATTCTCGGGCTTTTCGATTTCGATGCGCGCAAGGAAAGCTGATTCTATATGTATTATATAAGCCTTAGCGATGCATATAATGTTTTGAGTAGGTTTCCAAATGATCATTCTTTTTTCCTTCTTTCGACGTACCGTTTGTATTTTTGCATCGTTCTTTCTTCTGTTTTCTTTATCTACTATCATTTCTCAATGATTACCCATCTGTTGCTACGCTTATTTTTTGTTTGTTTCGTTCAATTCGTTTCGTTTAGCTAAAATGTACAGGGTTGTTGAAATTGTAGTTCTACATTCGATTTATACAGTGGCGATTGGAGATGTCATACGCGAATAGGGAGTAGGGACGAAAGGGGAAAAGGACGAGACATACATGAAAAAAGTGTTTGTATGAGAGATCAATTAAATTCGAAAATACGTTTCTTAATCTGAAATAAAATACGAGCAGGAGCAGGAACATCTATTATTAATTAAAAGCCTGCGTTATGCATTAATAACTGTTCTATGAAAACATCGTACGAAACGTCGTTTGATTGTTCTATCCAGGTAATAACATCATCTTTACGTTGTAGATTATGCGGCAGATCGTAGAATTTTTAAGTAGTATTTTTCTAACCACAAAATCTGCCATGATGTGCGTCAGTAACATAATAAGCATTCTAGTAGAACAACTGACTGTGTTTCAGTACAAATATTGTACTTAAAAAAATAAATATGTCCAAAGGTGGAAATTATATCAAATAATCAAATAGTAGATACAATGTTCAAAGAGGTAAGTGGTAAGTAGAATATTAAAGAAGGATAAACCACATATTAGAAAAAAAACAATACATCCAATACTGAGGAAAAATATCGAAAATATCGTGATTGTTACAGTAATACTTGACTGTTAATTTTGGTTTCACTCTGCGTAGATCTGGGGAAAACATTTTCAATACAATGTTAATCCTCTGATACTCGATTGTTGTGTGTTTGTGGGGATTCCTTAACGTTCTGGCCCTATGAGATTGTATAAGGTTCTCTTTCATTGTTGATCGGGTTGTTTTATTTGATTTGTGTTGATTTTTGTTTTTTTTTAGATATTACCATTGTCAGATTGTGTTTTCATCTTATTTTTTATAAGTGTTGTTGTTGTTTTGTAAGTAGCGGTGTATTGTATCTATATGCTTCGAAAATGGATTCAGTATTCTCCTACAAGTGGTCGCTACTTTTGGGCAATCTTGTGTGTTCATTACTTTATTGCTGAATTTATTCGTACTAGTTTTATGCTTCGTCGGGTTTTAAGTAATGATTTGATATGATGCTTACTCGTTCGTTTATGTTTGACTGTAAATTGTGTTTTGTACGCAGAAATGCAACAATCAAAATGTGCTAGTGTTCCATTTCTTTAAATTGTCTACTATTTGTTTCAACACAAAATCCTGCTCATAAATATCTTAATTTTTTCCCACACCTCCGGAGCTTCCAAATGAAAATGATAAAAAAACTGTATATAAATTTAAATTCAGCTTAATTTGGCATGCCTTAAAGTATCGCTCCATTCACATCTCTTTGACTTCATCACATCGATCGTTCAGTAAGTTTAAACTTTTCCTATTGTTACGTATTGTTGTGCTTAGAAAAAAGGAAGATAGGCCATGTCGGTTCCCGCTAGCAGGTAGCTTAGTTTCATTGATTTGCCGCTAAAATGCAGCTATACACGTACGGCAACGTGCTGGTGCCGGTCGTTGGTTTACGTTTAAAAATGCTAAAGCGCAGAATTTAAGGACGAAAGCGATGTGAGAAATAGTTATGTGAAATTAAATTGGTAGGAAAATCAATCAAAGTACCGATACACAATCGACAAGGCTTACCTCTAAACAAGATGACCGCCGTAATATGGCTTATTTACTATTAATTTACTGTTAATGATCTTCTTTACCATCTGTGTTGTTCGTAGAATATTTGTAGAATACTTTGTTCATGTATTATCAAGTTATCCATTTTTAAATGGGGTGAAGTATTCATAACAAACGGTTTTACTGTAAGTCGTTTCCTTCTAGGCGTTGCTGAACAGGGTCTACGCAATATTTACACTTTGGTTCGTTAAAGTTTAACATTTAACAGTTACGCCTATGCTGTAGTGGGTGAGTGATTCTTACATGATTGAGTAAGAGTATGGTTTTATTGTGTTAACGTTTAGTGGCGATTCTTTATGTGTATGATAATTCGTTGAATGTCTTGGCATAGAGTCCCTTCTTCGAAATGCTAAAACATGCATTTTTATAAGTTTTTGTTGTGGAACAAAAATGAACAAAAACATCCTTTTCAATCTCTGCGTGGTATCCATGTTTGTGCATTAGTTTTGTTGGTATGGTTCTGTATCGATGTTTCCTATGCAGGCCATGTTTTGAGATGGTCTCGTTTCTACTATGGTATATTAAAAAAAAGGTTGGGTGATCTGGTTCAAACTAAATTTAAGGAGGGTTACTTTTCACAGATAAAAGAATATTCTTTGTCATGATATCATTTGATGACTGCTATTGTACAATAAGCTCACCGATTGTCCTTTCCTTCGACGAATGGACCATTATTTCTGTATTGTTTTAGTCTTACCAATGTCTACACGTTTTTTTTGTTTAGCTTGAGAAAGATTAATTTTGAAAAATTCTTATTTTTACACAATTCTTCGATGGACACTGTTAAATCAAGTAAAGTGTTTACCAGTTTTCCTGATTACCAATAATCGATAGAGATACATTAGTCCGATTACTGCTTAAGTTCATCATCGCACCAGCTACCATGCACAATAAACGATGTAATTCAAAATGAGTAATTCGTTTCTTTCTCTTCGACTCTTGGTAGCTTACCGGGGTTTAAACGTAAAGTCGTACATTAAATATGTTTGCCTTATCTCATTGCTGCAGATGTTATGTACCACCTCACTTCTCTCTTGATGCCACGGTATACAATACTTGCAATTATTTAATTAATTATTTACTGTTCTTCTGTTTATGTTTGTTTGTGTTTTTGTTTTAAGATTTTCGTCTCTAATACTAGTATTTTCAAGTCAATAAAGATCAATCACAGAGAATATTTTAAAGTAATACAGTTTCTCGCGTTCTGGTCTCCATGTTAGAGCCATTTCTCACTTTTGGTTTTGTTTTTCGTTTGCATCGAGTTTCGTATGGTTTGATTAAGATTGTGTGCCGGTTTCGTTGAAGTTTAAGATACATGTTTGCGATACAATATGTAGTTCCCTCCATACGATGAGAAGCACTTCTTTTCGATTTATGATTATTTCGTTGCCCATTGCAAAGTAGGCCGCGGCGCTTATAACACGTTCCGATTTTCAAACTTTTCGGTAAAACATAAACAGACCCTTAAACCGCATGTCGGTAGACATGATCGAAAAACTGAAATAGTAGCAAAATATGTATTTTGATGATATTTTAGCCTTAAATTTTCTTCAATACTGCCCATATTATTAATAAATTGGCTGAGAAGTGATATGTCAAAAACCAAATGGATATTCAAAACATTGAAAAACATAAAATGGCATTTTATCACTTTGTGCTGATTATGTTGCTTCCACCAGAAAGCTTTGTAATTAAAACAAATTCTATTGTTTGTTTAAAACATCTGTTTGGACTAAATTGTTCATTTTACAAATGAAAAACATTGATAATTTTAAGTTTTCAACGAGTTCTGCTTGTTGGGTGAAGAGAAACCTCTAAAAAGTCTGAAAGTTTTCCGAAATCAAATTCAAAGGTTGTTGTTGTAATGATTCAACAACATTTGAATTACTTTCTAAGTTTCACCGAAATAATGTAATGTAAGCAAATCAGTGTAGGTTTCTTAATGGCTGTCTCAAAGGAGTTTGTTGGGTTCATGTTCTTTTTTACAAGAAAGTATAGAACGACCAAGAAAGACGTAAAATGAAGTTAAACAATGTACTTTCGAGCCACTATTGAAACGTAAGATTGCCTGCGTGTTTTGGCTCGAGATGGATCAGTTCTTCTACACGACGGCCGATGTGCGATGCACGTTGTCTATATGGTCCACACGTGTACCTTCTCCGCGACGACACACCAGGACGCCCGCTCGTAGTAGGACGACACGATGTGCAGACTGGTGACGTGGTGGTTGATCAGGGCGTCCAGTTCCCCTTCCCGGAACACGTGGTAGTACCGGTGATGGGTAGCGGAGCCCCCGATCGACGGGCTGTCCAGCGATGCCGTGCTGGCCGAGTGCGCCCACGAGTCGACGCTGGCGTGAGATTCAAAGGAGGGCACCGATGACTTCTTGGTGGCCGAGAGCGGTTTCCGTTCGGCGGAACTCGTTGGAGCTGGTGCGTTGGAGGTGCTTTGGCCTGGTGCTACACTAGTCGACGAACTGCTGGCAGCTCCGATAAGGCCGGACGTGGAACTCGTTGAAGGGTACGGTTGTGCGGTTGAGGTCGGTACTGGACCGTTAGTACTGGCCGTCGGCGGACTGTTCCAACGGCTGTGGCGATCACCGATGTCTTTGCCGCTGCTGTTACTACTGCTGCTACTGCCGTGAAGATAGTCCGTTCCGGCGAGTAGACCCAGGTGATGCTGACTGCCGCCATTAAAGCTGATCACTTTGCTACGCCTCCGGTGAGTCTCGTTCGTACTAGTGCTGCTCGACTCGACCGCAACCGGGCGCTGCTGGTTCGCATCAGCCTCCGCGTGGCACTGATGCTCCTCGGAGCTGTCATCCTCCTGTATCAACAGCACCGTGTCGTTGGACAGCTCCGGATCGTCCTCATCCAGCTCGGGAATGATCACGAAATCGTCTACGATCGACTTCGTGCCGAGATTCTTACACTTCACACTGTTGGACACGATTTTCGATGCTCCCGCTTCCATACCCACCCCCACCGTTCCCTCCCACTCACCGGCTCCCCGCTGCTTTCCCCCGCAGCGTTGCTCTTCGAGCACATTAAACTCCTCCTCATCCCCATCCTCATCGTCATCCGTTTCCTCCTGAATGATCGGAGCCATCGAGGAGCCGTAGCTCTGCCCCAGCGAGTCATTACTGCCCCCGAACTGACCCACGCCGCCCATGCCAACCCCCGCCGTGCCCAGATTCGTAAGGTTCGCCAGCATTAGCCGCCGTTCGCGCAACTCCGCCCGCAGCTGGTTCAGGTCGCGCAGGTCACCGTTCAGCTTCCTCAGATAGGGATCGGTGACGATCGGTTGCGCCACCCGCGCCTCCCGACCGTCCGACCCACCAAACACATCGTCATCCTCGTCGAAGCTTTCGCTGTTGCGCTGCTTCTCGTTCTCCAGCTCCTTCAGCAGCTGGGCACTCAGCTTTTCGGCAAAGTCCACCAGATGCTGTCGGGACGCTAGCTCTTCCGCGTCGGCTAGGTTCGTCGCCGTTTCCGGCAGATCGGTGAATCTGTTCGATTTACCACCACTGGTGCAAGTAGCAGCAGGTTCAACTCGCTCCGGTATGGCCATGTCCACGACGTCCTCTAGTTTGTGAGCGACAACGGCGGCCGCTTCAACCAACGGAGGAATCGACGACCCGAGAGATGTGGTGAGATCCGACGTGGCTCCTAACGATTTTGGCACCACCGATGAGGCCGGTGCGGGCGAAAGTGAAGGTCGCAGGGCACTGATGACACTGTCGATCGAGTCCGGCGACGACGGTTCGCTCGAGTCGCTGTCCAGATCGTCCGTCTCCGGGTTGAACAGTTCGAGCGAGAGGAGCTTCGGGATCGGTACGGACGATGCCGAGCTGCTGCTGCTGCTTCCACCGGTAGAGGCCGCGGCCGAGGTCTGCCGGCGCAGGATGGGATAGTTGCCACTACGCCTGAACTTGGGAATGGGCGGCAGCTCCTTGATCTGCTGCCGGGTGATCTTCTGCGATTTTTGCGGCGAACTCGACATCGTTTTGTTGCTCGACGTAGGACGCTCCTGCGTCGTCGGTTTACTTGAGCAGGTACTGGTGGTGATGGTTGTGTTGGTAGTGGTGGAATTAGTGGTCGAGGTGTTCGTAGTGGACGCCGACGTTAGCACAGTGGACTCACTCCCACTGTTTCCGATCGTTTCGATCGCATGACCGGCCGCCAGTTGCTGTTCCTTTTGCCACGGTAACACAACGGTTTCCTCGAACGTAAACTTGGTACTTTCCACGGCCGAAGCGACCGAGCCGTCACCGACCAGGAGTCCCGGTAGTCCTGTCCCATCGGAACCGTTCGGGGTTGTGCCACTGCTGCCCGTTTTGGTTCGCGGAGGTGCTGGAGAGTGTGCTGGCGTTGGACAGGGCATCACCAGTGGTGACGTTGGCACTGATGAGGAAGGCATGCGACCCATGTTGGTGCCGGTGTTGAAGAAATCCGACTCGCCACCGTTTCCACCACTACACACACCGTTCGTCGGTCCGTTCGCTGCCCCATTTCCACTGCAGCCACCGTTTGATGGTGTCACCTGCTGCTGCTGTTGCGATTGTTGCTGTTGGTCTGGTTTAGGAATGTAGATCACAGATGCAAAACTATCCTCCGATTCGATGCTGGTATCACTCTGGAGACTACTGTCTTTGGACGAATCTGTATACCGCGTAGTTTGGGAGCCAAAAAGCGGAGGAAAAGTGGAAAGGAAAAGCAGAGAACAAACGAAGTATGTTAGTACGATCGATCGCGATCTTTGGTACGCTACTGGGCTACGAGCTAATTGAGGCAAGCGGGAACAGTGGTTAGTTATTAAGGCATAAAATAGTAGTAGTTTACAGTAGGGAGGGAGGGCAAATAGGCGAGTGCAGGTAGATAAATGGTTATTTTGAGTAAGTTATTAATATAGTCGGAAGCATGACAGTGGAGCGTTTGGTGCGTCAGTGCGGTGGATGGAATGGTTGTGGAGGTGCAAAAGTGAGATGAATGGCTGGATGGTGACGAAGGTGTGCAGAGTCATGATAAGAGCACACCTTTCGAGAGATTTAAGAAGTTTATGGTAGACATATGAGGTGCAGTTTAATAAAGAAATGATAACAAACTTATAACAAAGTGCACTCGTGCAAGACGAGTAGGTTATGCTTCCGTTTGGTACCGAACATTGCTCAGCTTTCTGACCAGTTTGTTTTGTTTTGCCAAAATCTCGACAAACTCTAGACTACTGCCAATTTTCTGCACAGAAAGCGAACAGTGAATCTAGCAAAGACCATGCGTCTGGGATTAAATATACTATAAAGCGCGGAAGCTATCTACAGACGTTGCTACGCACATGAAGTTGGCAACTACGGGAACGTTCCGGAGACTACTAAGTCCAGCTAAAAACAGGATTCTAGCATGCGAATCTAGTTTAGATCGGGTGGTCTCTATAACTGTTCGCCAGAATTCGCATCCCTATACCACACCGGCAAACTATAGACGTCTGTCCATTGTTATATAGAATAATATTTATATATTAATTTTCCCTAGTGGTTTGCTATTCGAACCAAGCCACAACACATCTAACGATCACTACGGACTAAATAAGAAACTTGTACGGAATGGTTTGTTGGTAGGTACCCGCAAAACGTTGTCGTTTAATGAAAGTAGAACGAAAACTGTCTGTAGAAAAGAAACAGATGAGCATTACCAATAGCAGAAGGATGGAATGGTCATGGTCAGGAAAAGAGAGAGAGAGAGAGAGAGAGAGAGAGAGAGAGAAGAAGAGAGAGAAGAGAATAAGAGAAGAAATATAGAAGAAGAAAGAAGAAAGAGAGGTTTAGAAGAGAGATATGGCTTAGAAGAGCAAACGCCCGGAAAGACACTCGACCCTGGGAAAGGAATCGTAATTCGTGTGTTTCTTTCGAAAGTTGGTTCCAACGGTCTGGTGAACGTGGATGGAACGGAGGATGATTTTTGTATGCTTTTAGTGGTGATGGTGATGTTAGTAAACTGTTGTCTAGTATACTTAGTGAGGTGAACACGAGCTGTTGTGATTTGGTGACCATTGTGACATTACGATAGTTAAAAAAACGGTTTAAAAACAATCGACAAATAGGTAACAACCGATGTAAAAATAGCTCTCCCAGCCGAGATATCTTTTGCACGATAACTGCGTGAAAAATTGCCAGGAGGATTTTTATACCATTTATTTGCGTGGATTTTAAAATTTCGGGCTGCGAACATGTTTCTACTAAGACGCTGTAGCTATAAACGAACCGTCTGCTATAAAACAACGTTTGCGCCCTAATGTATGCAACTGTAGTTACGTACAGTTTATGGCAGTTTCAGTTTTCATTTTCTATTCCTTCTACTCGTTTGAGTCATAGTATAGAATTGTTCGCTAAAAACTGCTATCAAGAATAACTAATGGCTCGTTATTAAAGGCTCTATGATGATCCGGTGAATGTTTTGTGGAATTGAATGGTTAAAATGTGATAGCTAATGGAAAACAACTAAAAGTTATAAAATCCTCTGAAGCTTCATAAAATAAACTAATCCTAAACCCGGAAGTAGATGAATCAGAGAAACGCAAAACAGTTGATGTGATTAACTGCATGTGTGGCATTACTACTAACACTAAGTTACTGCTCTAGCGGTACTGCTTCGTTAGTCTCCACAGCCATTTTTCACGCATAATCTGTACAAAACGGTTTAAAGGGCCTCGTAGAACCGGCTGCGATTCCAACAAACAGTAAAGATGCAATTTCAACACACTCTTCCAACAGACATGTTCCAAAAGTGGACTTTACGTAAATTGAACATATGTGAACGCAGGATAAAGGTGAAGTTCGGTTCATGGTTGCGAGTACAGGTATACTAATTGTTTTTCGTTTGCGGGATAGGAACAGAGTTTGAACAGAGTGAACGTTAGTGGTGAAACAGAGTACTAGCAAAGGTGGTGGAGGTGGTGGTGGCAGTTGCAATGTGTGGTGAAAGTAGGTGGTGGTGAAAGTAACATATGTTAGTTTATAATATCGGATTCGGCATAGTTGGTTACGGTAAAGTCGAAACGAATACAACTCGTATCATGTTTTCGGTTCGTGTGAACGGAGAAAGGACGAGAGACGAAGTGAGAAAAACAGATTGGTAGAGAGAAATAGAGAGAAAGAGAGAGAAAGAGAGTTCGGGAAGAGACTCGGAACCAGGAGGCGTCAGTGAGGCGCACTAGCCTGGCCGGGAGCCGCAGGATGGCAGAACTTACCGGAACCGCTTTCGCGCGAGTGGCGCCTCGGCTTGGACGCCTCATCCTGGCTGGTGCCCATCGAGGCCAGCAGCTTGTCGTGCCCGAGCGCGCCGGAGCCGTTGGTGCTGCTTCCGCTGCTGCTGCCACCGCCACCGCCGCCGCCGCCGCCACCGAGGCCATTGCCACCGGTGCTGCCGTTGCTGCTAGCGCCACTTCCGCTGGCGGAGTTGTTGCGCGACAGACGATGGTGGCCACTGGCACCGCCGAATCGGCTCCCGGAGCCGGAGTCCGTGCAACAGCCGGACGGGCAGCAGCTGGGATCGTAGGCGCAGTAGGGCGACCGGCCACCGGGACCGGGCGGCGGCCCGTGCGGATGGTGGTGATGGTGGTGGTGGTGCGGAGGATGGTGCTGGTGGTTCGGATGGTTGTGGTGACCGTGGTGGCCATGATGGTGATGATGGTGATGGTGATGGTGCTGGTGGCCGCCGGGCGCGCCACCATGGTACGCGCTGGCCGGGCTGGCGGCCTTAATGTTCTGTATGATCTTGACGAAGCCGTTCTTGGTGACCCGCTCCAGGCTGCCGGTGGAGGTTTTGAGCTTGGTCGCGAAGCCCTCCTTGATCACCTGCAGGCGCTTGGTGAACAGTGACCTGCACAGGAAGCTCTCATTCAGCGAGATCTGCTTCTGGATGCGCTTGCGGATGCGCTCCTTCTCGCGCAACCGGCTCTCCGCCATCAGCTCCTCGTTGAGTGAGCTCTGCTTGCGCAGCAGCGGGCCGCGCGCCTCGTTGCGCTGCACGTGCTCCCGGTAGGCCTGGGCGGAGGACTCGGAGAACTTATAGTCCACCTCGTCGCACAGCGACTGTTTCTGTTTCACTAGCTTTGGGCGGCGGGACGCGGGCGGCGCCGGGTCCGCGGTCGGGGGCGGCACTTTCGATTCAGGCATTTGAGCACCTAAACTTGGTACACTTGAACGTGATCTAACTATGGTTTTTGGTGGTGGATTTAGTATACTACCTAGACTCCGGCTCTTGAGGCCAGCGGACAGCGGCGGCTCCGGCAGGTCGTCGAAATCCTCGAGGCGCCGCAGCTCGATGGGCAAATCCTTCGCGTCCTCGTAGTCAAGGCTGCTATCGTGCTTGGTTTCCCGCGAGCTCCACGACTCCAGGAACCACGGGCTGCGCTTGCTACCGGCCAATTTCTGTCGAGCGAAGAGAAACAAATGTTAGAATATGGATATGCAACAAGACGGATGAATTGAAGTGTAATCAAAGATGTATTGTTGGGTCTTAGGTGTATGACATTTTCAGTACCTTTTATAATCAACTTGCACCAAACAACATATGGCAGACTTGTTGCGGAGCCAGATGACTTAAAGACCCTTAGAGCAAACACGATGCTTTTGCATTTGAATTTACATCATGGTTTCTTGTCCCGAAAGCGCAAATTTGGGTTCTAAACGTATGTTGCGATTATAACAAATACCTATACAAACACTTCTTTTCGTAATTCTTGAGCTTCAATTGAAAGCCATTGTCCTAATTGAGTTAGGGAAATTATTAGATAGGGTTTCACCGCGAACTTCTTTCACGGACAGGTTATTTATTGTTTATATTTATTTTATCCGTCCAAAATTGTTTTCCCTTGTACTTTAATTTAAACATTAAAAACGAAAACACGACTAAGCGTATGATTTTTAAAAAAACTATTGGTTCCAAACATTTCGCATCTTTTCTCGTCAGAAACTACATAACAAAAACACTCGTGTTGAAACTCGGACGCGTAATTTTTTAGTTTTATTGTATTTTGGTGTGTATGGAAAAATAATCGAAGCATATTCATATTTTACCATCAATGTATGGTAAGAAAATTTGTTTTCAACATTTTATTTCTGCATTTTTTGCAAATGTGTACAATGAATAAACAGAAAAGTTCGATCTCCTGATGCAAAGAGTTAACGTTATGACGGTTGTAAACAAATGTATAGAAAGAGCAAAAAAAACAATTGTCTTAAAAAAAACATTGCACGATTGAAGGATATATTGTAGACATTTCTCAAAAAAGGTACAAATCTCTAAAAGAAAAACTATTCCAAAACGAATTGAATCATTTGAAACTATCGAGTGCTATAGGAAATTTCCAAATAATGTAATTGTTTGGTTATTTGTTTAACTCATTTAAAATATTTGGGAACGATATATGAAGGAACACGAAAATAGGAGAAGAATTATTTAGGCGTTATGTTTCAGCAGCTGATTGTAGATTAAAAAATAATAAATAGATGAAGGCTGTGCTTTCTTTAGATGATTCCACATTGAATATAAATGGGCATACTTTGTGAAAATACATGTTACAATCCATCTAGATTAATTCACTACGAACCACACAAAGAATCAGTCTTTGACCTCTAAACATCTGTTTAAAGCGTGATGGTGTTACTATAGGCCTAAATTTTATGGTTAAAATTTCGGATGGGAATGTAATGGCCCTTCAAATTAACATCTGCATCTAGTTTCTGCTCAATCACGTGCTACATTACGTCTCGGAATTGGTCTGGAATGAGCCTCCCTTGATCGTAAAAGTTCGCTCGTAAAGTTACCTGGATCGCACGACGCACGAAGCTGTAGCATGTTTCGCCAGGCGAGGAGGACGACAGGCTGGAACTGTCTCCGTCGCCAGCCGACCGGCTCGAGTTGGTCGAGTCCTCGGTGTAGGCGTGATAGGGCGGCAGAAAGTCGTCGTCGTCCTCGTCGTCCGAGA
>KE525362.1:2344-19143 GCA_000441895.2 Anopheles sinensis | reverse complement strand
ACGAGATGATGTCCTGCGAGAGTGTCTTTTGTGCGTCCTCATCCCGACCCGATGGAGGATTCGTCGTTCCGTTGAGACGGTCGGGGCTATAATTTGGAATGGAAACTAATAGGAATAAATATATTCATGTGGCCTGTTTTGCGCCCACTTTTGGGCGTCATCCGCCAGTGCCAGGGAGGGGAGGGGGGTCTAATCGGCAGAGTGCTCCATTCGGGTGCGTCGAGCAAATTTGTGGCCTAGAAATAGATTCACCAAATGATCGGTTAATAAGTGACACCAATCAGTCGAACGTTATAACCTCATCCCGGGCGCCATCCTCTGAAGGGTTTGGGCACCGGGATTTGGGCAATATGGACCCGGGGGTTTTGCCTTCTGGAGCCCAAATTTTATGGGTTTTCTCGTAAAACTGGAGAACCTTCACGAATCTTCAGACTGATATCAGTTCCCTCTCAAGACATCACGAAATAATGTGTCACAAGAGGGAGCAAAATCGGCAAGAACTCACAACAGTAAAACTAGTGTGATGGTGCCAAGGATCCATCCAGTGAGTCTAATTGCTGTGGAATCAATTTATTCGTTACACTAACCGTTGGCAATGGAGGAGACGTGTACGAATAGATTCACAGCTTCCGCTGCCTTTTTTTTGCCGGCAACTGAAAACAGTGGGCCATGTGCCTTTGGACATTATTTATTTCCACTTTGATAGTTTCATTCCTTGCATCGGTTTTCTGCCAAATAATTCGATTTGTTTGCCTCTATCTGGCTGTTCACAAATAATATGGTTGGACCCTGTTGGCTGGGTTTGTACTGTTGATGTTGATAAAGACCAGAACTCTCTTTTTCTATTGTCAAAGCTCTTTTTGTACCGAAATTTTGGGTACAGTTAATATTGGATGTAATAATTTTGTATTCTTAAGTTAATGTATGCAACATAATCATGCAACACTAGAACACTTTTATCATACAACACTGGAAGTCCTATTGACGTTGGACTGTATTTCTATTCTATTTTTCATACGTCGTCCATTTATTAGTATTAACATACAATTTGTATTACTGTATCTGTAGTGTTCTTAAGCAAACTTTAAAACAACACACTGGACACGGTTAGTTATTGGTTTTCATGATTTCCATGAACATTCGAGATCACATCAAAAAGTTATTTCGAAAAAAGAGAATAATGAGAATTAACATAGGTTAACTTGGTAGTGTTCTTGGAAGTATTTTTTACACCGCTACTAAAAATAGAAAAGGTATTTTCATCAAACGATCAACCTACCAATCGGATGATAATCCATTTGCATAGATTGCTTCCTTTGAAAATATCGCCAATATTAGGCAATTATTCTGCTCCAAAATAGCTTTGGTTTAGTGCAAACCACTGTAGTTGCATTTTTAACTTTTGAACTGCAGTTATATACTTCAAAATAGTAATAAGCTATGTAGATAAAGGTAGAAATGAGAATTCGAATATGTTCAAATGGTGAAACGACAAAATGAGTGAAATATCTATTATCTGAATGATAGAATGATTCTAGCTCTGCCTTGCTTAATCTGATATATCATATGTTCCTACTGCATCGCAATTTGAAGAGTTTTATTGTTTATAAAATTATAGAAAGATATTTTTTTAATTTATTTTTTTCATAATATGAGCAAAACTGGTTTATTTCTTGTTTTTTTTATTTAAATTTATTATTTTTACTGTTAAGTTCACAAGTGCATTAAACAAAATTCTGTGCCCATGTAATCTTTTTACAGAGAGTCCAAAAAGTATTCATCTAGACAAATATTTCTTGGAAAACCCCGATTTATGAGCGTTTTTATGCGCAAAACAATTCTAATGCACAGATCGAGTGCGAGAATGACCAATGCACTAATACAGCTCGAAAAAAGAAAAGATATACTTAAACTTAACAATGACAAAAACAAATAAAAACTGTCTTACAAGTGCAACGATATTACAATTTTGATCAAATCTAGCAAACCATGGTCAGGAATTAATACGTTAAGAACTCCGTTAGTGCCGTGGAATCAACAAGGTCGTTTTTGTAGAGATACCAGGTTATTCAGTCAGTCCATTTGTTTCTTAAACGAATCGCACTCTCGACGCCGATTATTCAGTAGACGTCGGGAAATGAACAAGATTTTTACCAAAGGCCTTATTTTACTACTGGAATTGAATTAACGGCTTTGAAAAACAACGTATCGCTTAATGTTTTGACTCATAATATCCAGTTAGTTCATATCATGTGTCAAAAGGGCTCAAAGACAACTCCTATAGAGAGAAAACTAATCGTATGATTGGATAGATTGCAAGCCTTCCTAAACGATCACAAAATTCGTGGACAGACCCCGTTTTGCAGTTCTATCGGTGATTGTTGGATTCTCCTTTTCAATAATATTAAAAAATAAGCTACTAAAAGGTCCTCCACGACCTTTACCCGTATAAGCGTTTACCCGTATAAAGTGTAGAGAAATATTACTACAAGGAAAAAACACATTCCAACATGTTAGTGTTTCTAAGCACACAGACCTAAATACCAAGTTGTGGTTTCTATCTAATGTCCCAAAACAACTCCATTCACCCTCAAAGAGACCAGATAGAAACCCAATAGATGATTCATGGAAGATCTTAGATGATTCTATTCGTCAACAGGCAATTCTTACCACGGATGAGTTGAAACGCGAATTGCAAGAATAATGGGACAGAATACCAATCACCGTCTTGGCAAATTTTCTTCCATTCCATATCAAAAAGATTTAAAAGTGCCTTTGAATCAAAGAGAGACCTTACAATATATTAAATCTTTCCACTTTACTCTTGTTGCTTCCAAAATTGTACGATAATCCAAAGTAGACGAATACTTTTTGAGTACATAATAATTGACTAACCCAATTTAATTTTCGAAAGGTATTTTAGTAGCAAATATATCAGACAAAAGAAATGAGTATTTTTTTTTCACGTAACTTATCAGTAATTTTTGTAATAAAATAAAACTAAAAATAGTCCATTTGCAGCAACGCAAAATTTAATTCAAAATTAATTTCTGGAGCCTACGATGCGTCAAAATAAGGGTGTCCAAGAAATACTCGTCCAGACGAGAAATTTATTATTTTTATGTTCCGTTCAGTGCATTAAACAACATGCTGTGCACATGTAATTTTTATATGTGTAAGTATAATTTTTATAAATGTGCTTTTAAACACTCACTGTATACTGCACTGTACTTACCCTCATAGCTGGCGCCACCGAATTTGGACTTTACTAGCGGAAAGCTGGACGCGGTCGAGGAAGCCGTGAGGGTGCCCATTAGCCTCCGGTTGGATCAGTGAGCGGGCCACCGACTCCAACGACTCGACGAACCCTGCACCGCAACCGCACCCGTTCTCCCTTCCCGTGTGCTTCCCGTGGGTGTCTCCGGAAGCAGTGACTCCCGGACTCCTAAGGTCGGTTGAAAGTTGACGCAATCGGGCCTAAACTTGTGGTCACTTTTCGGTCAGTTTTGTGTTCTTCAATGTTTCTTTACTCCTGAGGCATCGTATCCTTGCGTAAGTGGTGTTTGTTTTGTTTTGTTTTTCTACACCCCCAAGTTACGCTACGTCGGTTCCTTTAGGCTGTTTATATTTCGTACATGTTGTGCCGCTTCGTTTGTTCGTTTTCGTTTGGCGGGGGAGAATATTTTCCCGGATCGACGAATCCAGGACAGGGAAACATCAATTTCCTGCCGTTTGTACCTGGTTGCTGCCGGGGCTCGAGGGCGCGAGGAAGGAAACTCGTCCAATCACGTACGTTTCGGTGGCTTGCGCGATCCTTCCGCTATCATCGGCGGTCGTGGCGGCATGATTACTATCACGACCATTAAATCATAATATGTAAATCACCGCACTGCTCTCACTGGCCCTCGCGTACTGCGGCCCCATTTTCTGTTACCCCTGCCATCCGGCCCGAGACACTCCGAGTCATACTAGAACACTAAGCCGGCAACATCAGCGCTCGTCGGATATTTCGAGCGAAATGTACAACTTTGTTAGGTGCGCCTCTTAGCCTTCGCATCGCAACCCCGTTCGATTTGTGCCTTCTTCTACTGATTGCATTTCAATGAGGGCACACTAAACCCTGCCCGACACATACACACACACTCACGCCCTCACTCATGGACACGTACACCTCACTTCCGGTTGAGTCACCGGGTTCCGTTCGGCGTCGCGAGATTCGTGGCATTGATTTTTGGCGCTCGCAACCACCCGCACTATGATTATTCATACACGTATGTACACCCATATAGACACACAAACACACACGTACAGGTTTCTGGAGCTGGATTGCTGGAAGGAAACGAACGTTATGTGTAACGGTATAAAATATCCGGAGGAGGAAGGAAAAACATTCATATGTATCCAGAGTTTTCATCCCGCCCTTTACTTTCCTTTGGATTCCTTTTTTCCGCTTCAAACTTGTCCGATGCAATCACACAATCCGCACACTTTGATCCACTTGATCTCCGCCCAAAGCGGAGGAATCGCGAGGAAGGAATGAATATCCCTCAGGGCGGATTCCACCGCTTGCTGAGGCAGAAACCAACCAAAAGTACCAAAACAATAAGAAAAACAAAGCTCCAAGCTTCGCACACACACACACACCTCATGACTCGATTGGATGTACCAAACGTTCGCGTGGTTTCCGTTTCTCGATCACGAACGTTCAATATTTGCCCGAGCAGCTGCGAACCGGGTGCTTTTAGTTCGCAAATCAATTTTGCGACATTTTTCAGTACGTTTCCTTTCGACACGGGAAGGATGAGGGGGCAGGGAGGCGGTATGTGAGTCCGTTTCATTTTCTACCCTCTTCAGCTTGGCCCGTTGTGTGTCTGGTATGGGTGTGTGTGTGTTTGTTTGTTAGTTTGTGACAGCACCTCGAAGTCGGCCACACGCCAGAAGCTGCGAAACATAAAAAGCGAAATCACGTAGGACTCACGTGTCCCGGTTGCGGGCCTAAAACGGTAAAGTTTAGCCACCCTCCCTTCCTTCGGGCGCTTCAGCTCAAATGGGGGGCTCGACCGAAGTCACACTCAGTGGCATTTTTATTCCTTTCCATACCATCCGGTCGCCTCACGTGCTCTCATCACATACACGGTAAGGATTGCGCACTTCACTCAAGCACAGGACGAGCGGTGGAAAAGGTGGAAAAGCGAAACAGCGGTAGTTCTTTTCCGATGCCCATGATTACAACCGGTTTGCGGTTCGCAGTTCGGTGCGATCTGGGATGCCGAATTCGATTGGGGAAACTTCTGCATGGACGAAGCAGCAAAACCTCATAAAACGTGGCCTGTCCTTGGCCAACACGGGATTCGGTTGCAGCATTAAAGCTTTAAACACGCTTCAGGGAAGGAGTTTTGGGATGTTTTAATGTTCACACCAAACACAAACCAGATTCAACCCGTTCGAATCTTTTTCATTGGGAGGAAAAAAATCCTGCCCATGTTCGTCTTACTGTGCGTTATGTTTTCCGCAGACAAGGTTGTTATCAACCTTAAGCCGTACACACAAGGCACTTAACGATTTATGATATTTATTATTTTGGTTCGACATTTTTACGACGCCCCAAAACAATTTAACACGAACCTTATTCAATACCGCAAGCAATCAAGTAAAACATTTATACACAAACAAAACCCATAAATAAATCTATTCTCTTGGATAAGAAACAACTTTACTGAATGTATTTCACATTGAGCAAAATATGGTGAAGAATTTTATCTTATTTATCTCCCGTTCTAATCATCCACACTGAGGCCAGATGATAATGAGATGGAGATGGACGGAAAATCTAGTTTCCTATCAAACCGCACCGTTGGCAGCTGCCATCCTACATTACCAAACCATCGACGACCCTAATACACGCACACGGACAACTCCTTCGCGAGTAGTCTGATGGCCTACACTAACACATATCATACTCTCGTGCGAGCAAGTGAACACTAATACACCCGTGAAAGCGGGCACAAGTTTAAGTAAGCATGGGTTTCGTCTCTAGCAGGCGGATGGAAGCAAGGGATGGAAACATCAATCACTCGCAGGAACTTTCAATGTCCGCCTGTCCGTACGCTGAAGAACAAACGTTGGCTTTGTGGAAAATATTTATCTTGAGGAAAATATCCTGACACCTGACACTAATGCCAAACCGTCCTCGATGGATCGTTATCCTTTTGCATGGTGCAGGAAAACTGGTCGTCAACTATACGCTGTCTTTTTCTCATGTACGAATACATACACACAGACACGTATGTACCAGCAGGGACCTTCTTCCTTATACAAATGGGTCCATTTCGCACACAACAGTAAACTGCCTTAGCTATCTAGAATCAGCAACGGCAATAGAACTGACGATAACAAATGGCTCCAAATGAGAGAAACGCTTTTTTTGAAAGGAAATGTGGATCCCGCTTTGTTGTAGATTAATACGATCAAACTTGTGTTTACATTTGTGTTGTTAAAGTAAAGTGGTTCCACTTTTGGGAGAAAGTTGTTAATGGTTTTAACAATATCTAAAAATTAATGACTGTTCGATTAATTCATTGCAAATATTAATATTACTCTGCGAATATTGTATTTTAATTTCTTGGCATGTATGGGTTACGGTAACCCACTACGGGCACAATGTCATTGCCTCGATTGTTCACTCTTTGTCAAACGGTTTCCCATTGCCAGTGACCTACTAGATGCACCATTCAAGACAAATGCATCATATATCCTGCTATTATTTATTCCCTCCGTGCGAACACCTTCATGCCGCCTCCACACACACCCACACACACACGTATTCAACACTATATCGCACACAAGCAAGCGGAGCTGACTGTAATGTTTGTTTGATATCGCTAGTTTTCCTGGATGTAGGTCGAGGTGGAAAAATCCGGATAGAAAACTAGACCATTGCTAGAATACACTCAAACACTCGTTAGTGTGGAGTACCGAGATCGTGAGCGGAGTTTCCCTCCACCTTATCGACCATTTTGATAAGGATGCAGTGCGGATGTTACTTTGACTTGAAACGGGGGGAAACCCGTGGTTCTTGTTCCCATTTCACCCCATTTATGGCCACCAAACTGACACTTGTGCATACATGCAAACACACACGCACACACTCATACACGCTTTGTGACACACCGTGCAGAAGGTGGGATCGAGCGGGACCGCGCACGCGCGCCCTCTCACACACACTAGCAGCACGCGGGAACCGTTTGGTTTCGTAGCACTGTTCAACCGCCTGCTGTAACTGTGATTGTTAAAGTGATTTTTGTTACACTTATTGCATTTATTTTGAAATTTCCTAGTTGTTACTAGATTTGAAGCGTAATTCCACGAATGCAAACACAATTGATACGAAACGGTATTCCAATAACAGCAAGAAACACATCGATGATGGGGAAGCACGAAGCGCACGCACACACAAACACCAACCCGATAGCTGAACGGCAGCTGCTTTCCGTTGTCAGCACACAACCCAACACAGCAGTGGATGATGAGCGTGTGTTGGTGTGAGCTGGTAGTCCTCTACATGCCTCTTTGAGGCGGGTTCCTTTGCTCGAATCCGATGTCCGGCGCGGTCGGATGCGAAAAACCTTCTGACGCTGGACGAACCCAAACCGAAGCCCGCCACCACCGGGTGTGTGTTCACCCGAAAGGATGGGCCCGAACGGGAGCCGACTCGGCTGTCGGGTCATTCAAACTGATTTGATTGAGCGCGTTGCCATGAACGGTGTTTTTGTGAATGAATAATGTGGCGCGCACAGGCTGAAGGGCCACCGGAGCCAAGTCAAGTGTCACCATGAGGGCGCGATTTTCTACCCAATGTCCCCGCCGTAGTTGGAACCGGTGACTCTCTCTCTCTCTTGCTTGCTGCATCGGCACAACATAACGCCATTCCGCCTGTGGCGGCATGAGTTCATGCTTGTCACGAAACATACAGTGGTAAAATCGACCCTCCCTCTGCTTCTCGAATTTAGGATGGTTTACGGGCCGCAAAAGTTGAATGAAATGAACACCGCACACGAACCGCTCCTTCCCAAGTGTTGGGCCAAACGGCGAGTTGCTTGATTATAAGTGGTTCAATGAAATTGTTTACATTATCGCATCAACTGCTTGATGCTACTTTACTGCGCGATATGTAAAAGCCGTAGAGAGATGGTTTAAAATAAAATCCACTTCTTTCAAGAAGCTTCGCGGAAAATCGTACAAAACACCTGGCGTCTCCATCTGCACCAGTACCTAACACCAGGCGCCTCCATTTGGCATAAGTCAAACGACCAGGCGCCTCCATTTGGTAATGTTTGGGAAAAAGTTCAGTGAAAAGCATAAACAAACCTTTTTGAAGTACAAGCCTTCAAAAGCCAGCAAAAATGTGATTTGAGAAGAATGATGTATATTTTAATTTTAATTTCCTTCTCTTCCATTACGAATTGTAGGAACATATAAGCACGGCCCTTGTTTTAAAATTTTCCATTCGCAAGAAATGGCAAGTATTGACTTCGTAGCCGATACTAAACACGACCAGCTGGACGCACACCACCAACGCCCGAACACTGCTCGCACACGCATGCCCGAACGGTTAGATAACGTGGTACATCTTATCAAAACGATGAACCCATTTTTATTGCCTTCGCCAGTGTGCCTTCCTTCCGGTGGAGACCATTTCACGCGTCAACCCGAAACGATGTGACGAAACGTGAATAAAAAACCCCCAACGGTTGCCCTATCTTACACTGCTCTGCAATGTGATCCGGATGTGGATTTCAGTCATCACAACGCAAAAATTGTCGCGCTTTAACGACATCGACGGCGCTGGGATAACGGTTCTCGGACGAGTTCGCGTGCGTCACCGGGTGACGGTTTGCGGGCCGAACCCGAAACGACCATTATCTTTCCGCTAACGCTTTCCTCCTCCCCGTTCTGGGTTGCGGGGAGAACGGAGCGAAGCTAGGAGCAGTAACTATCCTTTGCCGACCGGCGGTTGGTGTTAGTTTTGGTGCCGCAAACTGACCAGAAAAGGAAGGGACAGTGAAGAGGTGGGTGTACACATGCGCTCTCGTTCGCCAATGCCGTACCACCCCTCGGCGTCGCCCGTTCCCTTATCTGCGTGAAGTTATCTACTGTTCGCATTTTACACCCGCGGCCGAGGACGGGTGGCAACAAAACGAGGGTGAAATGTTTCACTCCACGTCGCTCCCGGGCCGCTTCGAGTTTCTTCTCCGCTCCTAAACTCCTTTTGCGAGGCTTTGCTCCGGAAAACAACACAACAAACTTTCCATCTTTCTGCGAATCGCAAAAGTTATGCGAGGCTGCTTCGGGGAAATTTTCTCTTCGCTGTGTTTTCCTTGTTCCAGGAATTGTGCAGCTTGTTTTGCTTGTGGCGTTGAAGGGTATTTGGTTTATCTTTTTTCAAAGGTTTTTTTCTTTGCATTCATGTACGAATGTAACAAGAATCATAAACACTAGAACGGGATCGAACCCCTTTCGGCTGTTGATGAAAAGTCCGTTTGTTTTATAACCAAGGTATTGGGTTGAGCAGCGGGATAAAAGAATAAAGCGTTTCGTTTTCAATTCTGTCTCTTGGATTTCTCTAACATTTTACTAAACATTTTTTCACACCTAGCACACACAAAACAACCTTACATTTTTAAACATGTAAAGAATGGACAAATGGTTAAATCTTTCACCAACCGTTCAGCACAACAATGGAGCTGCAAGGATTCCGAACTCGCAGGGTTTGATTGCCTTTTTCCCGTAGGAACCGTTTAAAACATCTACACACCACAACGTAAGGAAGGTAACTGTTGGAACCGCTGGTCGAAACGGAGAGCAATGCATATTGCACCAGCGTCATCATTCGCATCCGAATGGTAGGGGCCCATTGGAGAGGAAGAAAGGGCCGGTGCCGGGGTAGTACACAGTAGTAACAGCGCACCGTTGCAACCGTGAACTTGAATGAGCTGCGCAGTGTGGCCTTTTCTTTGTACGTAATTCTACGTCGGTCGACGTTGTAATGACGAAGGGATATACCGGTGGGCTCGGTATCGATGGGCTGGGGGAAAGCGGGAGCGGGTTCGGTGTTGGGCAGCATGTCTCGAGAGGGTTCATTCGAGAAAAAGGTATCGGTGGAGCGACGATGTGCGCGAACTACAGACGACAACAAACGGTGTCAACTTTCGAGCCGACGGAACACCAACACAGTCAATGCCGCGTTAGGAGCGGTTTGAGGGTGGCCGGAACCGAAGGGCACACATTCCACACAGGCATACAACCGTGCTGGTGGCCTCGAGAACAATAGCAGCAGAAGCAGCTGCTCGTGTGGATCGCGCGTAGGTGGCGCGAGTCCTTCGTTTTACGTCATCAAAAATGGCGCAGTTACCGGCGTCCCTTCGTGGACGTAAATATCGAACAGCGGAGCAGGGGCGCGGAAGGTGGACAGAAGTTTCCCGGAATCCACTGTTAGCTGCAGTATCACAGGAATCGTGTGTTGTGGCGTATGTCACCGATTTCTATGTACGCCTTGCGAGCAGATGTCGCCGGAGGAAAATGTTTACACCAGCGATGGGTTGAGAGTTTTCTCGCATCATGTTTAGATTTTTTTCGTTTTGAATACGAACTTTGAAGAACTTGTTATTTAGCATCAAGATGCTTAAGTTTACAATTACTTGGACCGTCATTCCTTCACGGCATTGTTTAAGGCATCATAAAATTAAAGTTAAATAAGAGTTAAAAGAGTCTCATTAAAAACAAGATTTTAAAAGAAAAGTATTCTTTTCTTGTATGATTAACAATACATGCTTAAAAACTGTCGGAATCAAAATCGAATCTCTTAATCCACGCATAGATCTATAATTCATCCTCCTTTCTATATCGAACTGACATGATACGATTAATACGGCAAACTTCCTTGCGATAATTGTTCTGTTTTGCGTCATAATTCTTGGAAACAGAAAATGTTTGTAATACGATGCAAGATTGCTTACAAGCCTCACTATGTGATGCAAGCTTGTGTACTAGCTTCCTTCCGACGGACCAAATTCTATAAATTCCAATACAAATTGTTTTTGTCCCGTCCCATTATATGGATGAGAGAATAGATCAATGATTTCTTAACTAATGAAGATAATTTTGCAATATCAAATTAGATCAGATAGCTTTTACGTATTTAGTTCGAATGGAAGGCAGATTCGAGATTCGAACCTCTCAACTTCTGGCCTGGTGTGTCATAGCGCTTCCGCTGCATCCTGAGTACACATTCCTCTTCCTCTTCTTTTCGGGCTTGCTCACAGTTAAGCACTTCGTGTTGACGTGGTCGAGTTGGTCACCAATTGTTCTCTAGTATACTCGGTCCATTGCCTGTCTATAGTCACGTAGGCCGCCGTGAAATCGATGAAAAGGTGGTACGCCGGGATTTGGTGCTCTTGGCACTTCTGCAGAGTAATGATCTGGTCGATGGCGGATTTATCTCCACCAAATCCAGCTTGTTAGCTTCTGACGAAAGCTGCAACAAAGGGCGTGAATCTGCATAAGAGTATTTGGGACCGCCTAAAGTAGGTAATATTAAGAACTGAAATGGCCCGAAAGATGGCATTGCTCCACGAAGAGACTCTTGTTGCTCTTGAAGAGCCTGGTTTTTTGTTTACTGGTTGCAAAGCACATTCCAATCTGTAATGAACTGTTTCTATTTATTTTTAGTTAAAAGCATAACAGTGGGAGAATAGAATAGATAACTACATTATCATAGAACAAATCTCGTTTGGAAAAGTTTACAGAATAACGTCGTATATGAGAAATTTAATGTAACCATTGTATGAACTATTCACGTATTGCGTGCATGTGCAACTACTAGTCTATCCATATGTATTGAGTTCATACAATTTCAGAGAGTTACTTTCCCATACTATGATTTTGTTGGCCCATCACTAAAGCATCGTTTCAAAATTTCAAAGTTCAATGGATAACACAACACATTCGGCAACGTTTAAAACTGTAAATATTAAGGAATATGTTTCGATTTGTACGTCTTAAAACTGGATTTTGTGATCTAGGGGTAGACTGGGTAAAACGCACCCCTTAAGGAAAACTTTTTTCAATTGATTGTTGATTTTATCAATGCATTTCGTTTATAAAGGTTGTAACTAGTAACCTGTAAGGGAGTTTTTGCGTTTTTTGCTAAAAAATCATAAATTTTTTCATTTAAAAAAGTACGATGTTTGATCGTCTTTTTCTGGATGAGGGCAAAACGCACCTGTCGTGAATTAAAATACTCCAAAAGGGGTAATACGCACCAAAACGAAATGAAAAAATACACAATAAAAGAATGGCAAGATGTACAATAAAATAGGGGTTCAATTCACTTCTCAAATCACAAATTTTGGATCAAATAAAAAGTTTGAAAATTTCTTCAGAACCGTCGTCAGCAAAATTACGAATTAACGGTTCGAACCGGTAATTTTGGTAGTTTTGCTTTTATTTCGCGTTTCTGTTGATGTAGAGCTATCAAACTCACTAGATGACCATATTTTAGTTCATTCTTGCAGAGAAATGACTTTTTTCGCGACTAGAACGTGTTTTTCATAAGAAATTGGAAAGGGAGCGTTATGCCTCAGGAGTGCGTATTACCGCGGCCACCCCTGTGCATTCAACAATGATGAGAACCCCCGGATAAATTTGCTTGTATGCTGGCTAAAGTATACCTCGAACATGTACGCATAAAGGAAATGGTATTATTTAAATCAAATGATGGATGGGGCGAGAATGGAAACGCCAAAGTGGAAAAAGAGTCTAAGTATTACTTGTGCGCTGGACATTTTGGTTGAATGCATGCAATATACTTTGTTTTGATCGGGTTTAATCCGGAAAAGATACACGACGTCTTTGTCATTCCAACATAATATGAAACATGTTTATAAAACGTATAACTAGTGTAACGTGCTGTAATAGTGAATTGATTTACCTAAAATAATTTTATGTAGGTCAGTGTGTGAATTCTATGATAACGCTTGCAAGACAACAAACAAAACTTGCTTTGAACTGATAATAAATAATTTATTGGCACAATAAATTAACGACTATGTACACATGAAAGTAGACACGAACATCACAAGCGTTCACTCGGGGGAAAAAGGGATTTCCGGAACGCACAGGGAAGGGGAAATATGTAACAGCGGCAAGTTGAGCACAATTTAACGGAAACGCATGATGGAGCGTCCACAACGATCATTGAACTGATCGTCGTTTGCGCTCCCTCACAACGTTGTTACGAGTTAGCGTCTCCGGGCGAATCCGGCGTTCTTGAAGATCTTCACGATACGATCGCGCGGGATCTTGTCCGCTTCCCGCTCGAACACGGGCATCTCCTTGTCGCCGAACCACGACGACTTGGCGAGCGCATCGGCAATGTGCGGGTTCTTGTAGAAGTTGTTGCGGAACTGGTCCGGATACTGCGCTTCGTGCAGCGCATTTTCAACCACGGCCGGATGAGCGAGCGACGCCTAGCAGGGCCCGAGAAACAGGGTGAAAGAGTTGGAAAAGATAAGCAACACGTATGCATATATGTGCAGCCCGCTGGCCGGCACCGTTGGGTGATGTAACAAGCAAGCACGACACCACTTACCTCCCGGGCCACCGGAGCCGGCTGGTGCAGCGCGAGCGGGATCGGCTGGTTCAGGAAGACTTGGGCCGAGGCGCACGCAAGCACGGCCGACAGGGCGATGATGAGGCGGTTCATTTCGAAGGCTGGAAAGACGCTGCCGTTCGTCACGGGAGAAGCAGCGGGCGGGAGAAGCGACATAGAAAGAGAAAGAGCGCAAAACAGAACATTAAAACATCGTCGCTACAAAACGCACCACCCCAAGAGGTCCACCCTACACCTCCCTCCCAGCGAGATTAGTTTCACTTTCATCGAAATTTATTGACCATCTCCCGAAGCGGGGAGAGGGGCCGGCATCATGCGTACGGCGTATCGTGCACTTATCGTCTACGGCTTGCACGTGACGTAACGGCTCGGGACTAAATGGGGCCGGCCAAATGCGATGCAATGTATCGAATTTGAAAAGTCAACTGCATGCCAAACCAAACTGCATCCCCTGCATTGACTGCCAGAAGTCGGAGTCGGACGAAGAAATTGCAGTTTTCTCGAAACTCCCGATTTATGTAACACAGTTTAGTGTCCGTTAGAGCCGACCTGGTGCAGCACCGTCCGCAAGGGTTGCGCAATCGCTGGCCGTTGCTGTTGGCCACCCAAACCAACGTGCACCGTGACGTCATCAAACGGCTCGTTTGGGTACCATCGTTTGAGAAAGGAAGAAAAATCCCCCGAGGGAATGTAGGCGATGTAAACAAAGCACAACCGACGACAACCTTCGACGGGTGGTTGCATTTCCGATCCAGTTCTCAGACCTAAAAGAGCACTGGTTGCACTGTTCTGCACTGTTTCTTGCAATGATATCTCCAACCAAGGGCGCCAGACACACGGCACATTCGTTTTTAGAACGTTGTCACCCAACCATGGAAAGGTCCAACCATGGATTGAAGGGAAAAGAGTCGTTGAACAATTTCTGATTTAATTCACTCTGTACCAAACGCATAGGAAATCTTTTCCATCTTTTTTAACTACAGTTGGATGGTTTACTGCTTAAAGTATTCTTCAAAAATAATAAACTGAGCTCATATTGGTTTGTTCTCATGTGTTTCACCATAAGGTTAAGGTTAATTACATCGCACTTGTTTCATTTCGGCTTGGGAAGAGGTTCGTCACTTATCATTGCGTTGAAGTCTTTCGTTTCGCATTACCGATCACGGACGACGTTTCGACGCTTTGTGCACTACCTTTTGCTTTTTATGATTTTGTTTCACCACGACGCAGAACACATTCTTACCTTTGCGGCTGATTGGCTGGAATCGAACGCGGTTAACGCTGGCGGTGAATGGATGTTTACTTGAAAGCGCACACTAAACTGTCGGCTAGAAACGGGTCGCGTTCTTATATATGGCTGGCTGCCGTTCGTGCAGGTCAGCAGCGGTCCTTCCTCGTGCTGCTGCCGTTGCTCTCGGGGCAACGCCACTATCACGCCAGTAACCGGCAGCTGGTTTGGTGTACGGTGAAACAGTGGGCGGAAGGAGATCGCTCACAAACTCGCCCGAGAGTACGTCGCGATAGTGTGCGCTCCGATAGAGGGATCGTTGTTGTTGTTGCCTCCCGTCCCCAATAACTCTCGGCTCTCGGCTTGCGAGCTCCTGCGATTCCTCACCTCGAATCGGGTAGGGATGTTGTCGGCAAGCGCGGGCACGTGACACCCGATCCCTATACGGCCGTACGAGCAACCGACAGAGAGCGTACGGTGGAGGGAGACTATGGCCGCAGACGAGGACAGGCACGTAGGAACGCGGTTCGGCCGCTCCGTCTCACGTAAACTTCCTTTCCCAGTCAAGGAACAATCGTAGTCACAATTTGATGGTGTTGATCGGTCCGTAGGTTCGTCCAGGTCGAAGCAAAAGGGGTCACCTTTCGGGTCGGAAATTCGTGTTCCGATAT
Organism: Anopheles sinensis; assembly: GCA_000441895.2. NCBI lineage: Eukaryota > Metazoa > Arthropoda > Insecta > Diptera > Culicidae > Anopheles > Anopheles sinensis. The sequence continues at coordinate 3,575 of KE525362.1, read as the reverse complement.
TTTTTATTCCTCTACTATTGTAGGAAGCTTGCACACCCTCTTAGTCGAAAGGGGTTCGATGTGCCCCATAGCCCCGGAAGTTTCGATGAAGCGCCAATCGTTGTTTACCACTCGTAGACTCATTTTGAAGATCAAGGTTACGGTCGATGTTGCAGAAACTTCGATGTTGTTTGTCGGTGGTTGGCGGGACCGTTTAATGTTGCGCGCAACGGCCTAACGCTGACCGCGTGAACGTGACTCTAATTATTATGTTCCACCGACACGGAGAGATGTCGCAGCTGGGCAGGCAGGCAGGCAGATGTTATTGCCCCTTTTCGGGGAGCAGCCGGGGGTGATGCGGGTGGATAAGAAGGCTGCACGTCAGCGGATCAATTTATCGACTTCAATTGAGCAACGAGACACGACCTGAGTCTTGCGTCATTTGTATCGCTACAAGGATGCTAGTAAGTATGCGCTGGAATACATAGTAAAGACACTTGTTTGTTTGTTGCATCATATTGATAAGAAAATTACACAAATTATAATCTTGTCCAACAAAAAAACAAAACACTTGTTCTAGAAGATTATATTGTTCACTCTAACGTGTTATTAAGCAACCGATTTAGAATATTTAGAAATACAAAAATAAAAACAATGATTTGCTAGTACAAAATTACTATGGTCTCTAGTCAATTTGCTAGTACAAAATTACTATGGTCAAAAAAAAAATTACACGAAATTTACCGTTGAAATTATTTATCACTTTGTCACTTGCGTGGTTTACGACATTACCACGATGAACAAATCTTGGACATAATGGTAACTAAATTGATATACATGATAAAATTTATAATCGTTATTTCGAACATACGGTTTTTCAATAGCAAATCATAGATTTTGAAACTTGTCGTCAGTTACTAAAAGAATTTCGTATAAAGATTTTTTCTAAGAAAAAAACTAGTAATAAAAAATAATTAAATTAAAATAATGAAGTGTGGCAACGGCTTACAGATAACTACATATTACATTGGTGAGATATTTGAATTGCACTCTATAAAGCAAGCTTGCTAAATTTATTTTACAATAAAAATGAAATGCTTTTACTGTAGTTTTTTTTATAATTCCATACCGTCATTAACGTACTCAGGTTGGTTTAAATAATAAAGTATTTATCTAGACGCCAAAGGCTCTGTAATTAAAACAAAAAAATAATTATTATGAAGTATTTGCTATACTCAGGATAAGAGATCAA
>KE525361.1:287088-305596 GCA_000441895.2 Anopheles sinensis | reverse complement strand
AAATAAAAAAAATGCAACAGCCTACGACTGGCGGGTTTTTGGTTTAACATGCAGTTGGAAGAAACGTCTGTCGATCTTGTACAATAATTCATTATTTTGGGTGAGTTATGTAGTTGTGAGAATGCATCCGTCGACGACTGAGAGCGATTGCATTGCTGGAGACCACGCCGTACACACATGCATCTGAAGCAACCGAGCGGAAATTGGAAGAGAATGTTTATCAGTTTGAGAACACTTTAAGCAGATAAAAGCAAATAAAGTTTAGTAACACTAACGGAACCTACAGAATTAACCTTGAAGATTGTATTGATATCTTGTATTGATAACAACTAAAGCAGACATCTAAAATCACCAAAAAGATTAAAGTTTTCTGATTATTACAATACTGGCATTCTTTAGAACCCCTCGTTTGTAGTTTTGTACATCTGGACCAGATGTGAACGAGGATTCAATAGCCAAAAGACATCGAGAGGTTTTAGCCGGTAAAAATCCGGCACTATCCATGGACCCATGACAGGCGGGGACCGTCTACGATGATTTCCTCTCATTTAGAAAAAAATCGTTGAAACCTCAAAAAAGAGTAATTTTGCATCCTGAATTTGTTATTATTTAGTTGTTTACAATATGACAATCGGGCTTTACTTTCAACTGCAATTTCCAAGTTGCTTAGAGTAGCTAAAAATGTGGTTTAGATAAAGGTAAAGGCTTTTAATAAAATTTAAGAGTACATTCCAACTACTAAAAAATATATAAACTAATGACGCAAACAAATTCCATTTTATTTATTGTTTGCAAAAGTGCGAGCTTTTATGCGCACACCAATTGAAAATTCATGGACTAAAGACTGAAAAAAATGTTGACAGGTAATGTCATCCTCTGAAAGTATTGCAGCTTTTACCCTGATTCTGTTCCCGTATCATTTAAGCTTATGCGGCATAAGTTTTTATTGTTAAAATATTTTAGATTTCTTCTAGTATTTTGAACCTTTTTTTATGCTCAGGCTAGTCACTTTGATCAAACTGTCTGTTGAGTTGAGCTATTTATCAATGAATGTGTAATTTGAAAGACACATAAATCTTGAATGCAATGTTCAGTGAAACTTTGTAAAAAAAGGGCGAGACTATTAACGTTGTTAATGTTGCACCTAACAGGGCAAATAGTGAAAATAAAAAATAAAATATAAAAAATAGCGAGAGAAATTATTTTCAACAACAAAAGAGAGTGTTTTGATAAAGTTGTATTTTTGTTGTATTATAATTCACCTATGTTAAGTTTGAAGTTGCCGATTCAAACTCTATTTGAATAAGATTCAGTTATTTTACAATATAAAAACCTAGTTTAGCATTTGTTTGATCTTCATTTCTAGTTTTTGTTGTTTTTTAAACTATTTGTAACAGACTCGTTAATATTTAGAGCAAAAGTGATCAATTTTACTACAGTCCAAAAAATGAGGTGAAGAAAATGCATGGATATGTACAAAAAACTGATGCAACACTACTGACCGACTGGACAGATTTAAAACACTTTCAATGCAACTGTGTGAACATAAATTAAAAAGAAACATTATTTCAAAAATCTACCAATACAAACCGGGACCGCACAACCAAACATTCCCAAAAGGAAACTTACCACACATTCCACACAAGCGTCACGAAGTACGGCGGACGCGAATGCACGTAAATAAAGCGGTAGCAAAAGTGCAGCAATTTTAATTTGGCATGCGTTTAAATATAGTATATCGTATGGCCTACGGTTTCGGTTGAACCGGTGGAATACCGGTGGCGCTAAAAACAGACTGTTGCCCACAAACACACACATACTCCAATGCCAATTCTGTTGGCACCGTGCAGCGGAGGGAAAACCGCGTGCTAGGTTGGCGTGTTTGAGAAAAAGGAAAAACCGTTCGGTAAACTGATGCATTCGCCCGCTGATGCTGATGCTGCAGCGAAAATAATTTGACAGGCCACAAACTGATTTTAAAATGAACATTGCTAAATCGCACACAAATCCGAGCGATTGTGCGAGCTGTTTGTGTTCTTACACAAAGGGCGGGAAAATCCGTTGACTAAGTGTATGCGACGTAAGTTGTCGGTGTGAACCGAACCAAATCCATAATATCGCTAAATTTAAACTGATTTTCTTTTCTAACGTTTCACAACAACCTTGGTGTGGAAAGTATGCAATAAAGATGTACAACAAATTTGCATAAGGTGTTCCGCTCATTGCACTTCTTACTGGACGTAAAATAAATTAAAATATACAAAGCCTAAACTTTAAGGTAAATCGAGTTAATAGTAAATTACTATGCAGGTTTAAAACATAGCACAAGAAAAATTAAATCTCGTCAATACAACAAATTTCCCAAATTGGTACGCACACTGGGAATATTTTCTTCCTTTTCTTCTCAATCCCGAACGGAGACCGTGACGCTCGGACGTCATCGGAAAATCGGGAAAACCGAACCGCTCCTGGCGGGAGGTCGGCAATGATTATACGTTTATACTTAGATCTCGTACACCACGGCATCGGGTGGCGGCAAAATAGTACCTGCACAAAGGAGATACACACCAACACGAAAACACACCATATAAACAGAGCAAGTGAAACTGCTGCCAAAAATCACCCCCCGGCTGCCGATGGGACAAAATACGAGCCAGCGTTGGCAGCGACAAAACCCGGCAGGCAGCATGTGCAGCATGAACTGCGCACCGGAAGCTGCAGGCCGTGTGCCACACAACGTGTCGTTGTGCGTCGGCTCGCGTCTTCGGCGTGGCAAGTGCCGGGAAGGAAGCTGTGCCCTGCTCGTGACTCGCTTCGTGCAAGTAGAAAGCGCAAACTCGAAGTGGCGTTGTGTTGAAACACGGCATAAGATGAAATGCAATCGCTCGTCGATGCATTTCGGGGAAATCTGCTCGGATGGGTGTGTAGCATTGTTTGTATTTGAACAGTAAACGAAAATGCACATGGTGCAGCGTTGGAGGTGGTGATTGGGCGTTAGTGTGCGTGTGGTGAAGTACTGGTTCTGTTAGTAGAAGATTGGAATTTATAAACATTTCCGATTCACAGTGTCGCTCGTTTCGTCCCGGGCAGTAATGGGTGCATTTTTGGTTGCACCAAATCCCGGTGCAGATATGGGAGAGATATTTTTATCATAATCTTACTTTGAAGATATTGGGTTGGAAAAGACTGTTTCTTCATATTGGTTTGATAGATTTTTGAAATGCAAAGTGACATTAGTTTGTAGCGAGCATAAAGAACTTAACTGAACGGCTCAAAGAAATCATACAAAACCTCGTTGGATTTAAAAAAAATTAGTGTAATTTTGTATCTCCAACGTAAAAAGAAACAACGATTCACGTTCAGAAAGATTCAGTTCAAAACTAATCTCTGTTATATTTTTCAATCCATTTAACATAGTCACAAGTCTCTATACTAAGTTTCTATACTAAAAGTTTTAATAAAAATGATTATCTTCCGTATATATAAAATTTAGTTAAAAAAATCTTAATTTACATACCCAGCTGACAAAATCGTCATTCTTTCTCGTTCTGTCTAATCGACAATTGTTAACAACAAAACAAGAGAGCATGACGATTTTGTCAGCCAGGTAGAAAAAAACCCCAAGTCGTTATAAAAGGGTAAACTGAAGAAAACTAAAACGTGTTGAGCGCAGTCTCCCATGTTATAATTCGTTGATAAATTTTCAAAATAATCAATCCGAGTGTATCGACTCGGTGTCAAAGTTTAACGATGCCTTGAGCGGTTAAAAGGCGGATTAACAATTCTTTTACGAAGACTGCAAATTGATCTTTTAGATACATTTACCGACTGGAACCAAATTCTTTATAGTGGCTACGCTGCGGAATAAAATGATGGCGCTCAGCTGATAGGTTTCCTGTTCCAACATAGTTTATGCCATTATTAGATGGGGTTTAAAATTTTGCTAACACTCGATTTTGGGAGAGTCAAATTTTTTTTGGGTAGTGTCAAATCAATTAGCAAAAATATGCCAGCAAGAAAATCGGAACCGATTGCTTTCGACTGGAATTTGTATGTCAAAGTGTGGTTCAGAGCTTGGGTCATTACATGAGCTGATCATACTTTAGTTTCAAACTTTCCTATAGAGAACATGAGAAATAATTTGTTCAAATTTATGCAAAACATGTTTCACGCAACCTGGCTTTTCCCAAAAAATACTAAGATTTGTCCTCTAAACAACGACATGTACACCCCATTTCGGCCATTACATTATTAATACAAATATATATTCAAAACTACGTGAGAAAACTGTGAACCAGAGGTTGAGCTAGGTTAGTTCTAAGTCAATTTATGCATCAAAATGCAAGACAAAAGTCGCTTGAGTGCAAAGGGTTTAAATCAAACAGATGCGTTGGAGATCAACGCTCTGGGCGATCTTTCTCTCGTTTCCACTCTCGCGATGCTGGCAGGCTCAATGTGGGCCTTCAGTCATAAAGGTGACCCTTCTCGCGGTACAATTTGGTCAGTATAATGACCACTCAATTATGTGCGTGTGCGCGAAAAACACCACATGTTCTCCGCCACTCGTGCGTGTGCGTTGCTAACGAAACGCGAACCGCCGAACAACAGGTTCAGCCGATAGAAGAAGAAAAAGCCAAGCGGAGACGCCACGCTTGGCCAAAGTGAAAACTTGTTCGACTACTTCACTTACTATTTTTAGCCTCTCGGCGTCGCGTTCTGTTCGCTTCTGTTCGCGCCGAGCTGAGGCGCCACAGACGGGACTGAAGCCGATGTCCGCACGTGGAATGGTGAGATCGTCGTATACGACACACGGTCGTTGTTGACGACACTGCTGCGTTGCACACTACCGCGATCACTGCACTACCCGGATCGGTCACGAACACCAGTGTGCACTACACCCCCACCAAAGGATCAAAATTCCCTCCGCCGAGGCCTAGAGCTCTGGACGTCCGAGATGGGTTTGTGTGATGGCGGGTTGTTGATGTTATCCACGTTGCGTTCGCTTGCGCGGTAACGCAGCAGAGTCCAATCCTCGTACGACGTGCTGCTCCGTGGTACAAACACTCGACGATTTTATCACTGCATAAAGCTGTTCGTTCCAATGCGTTATACCGTACGTAGCCCGCGGTCGTGGCTCACCTTCGTAACACTAGAACGTTCCACTAGTTTTCACTTATCGCAGTATAGCCGTTGTGAGTCAGTTTGTGGTAATAAATCGGGTTAGGTTTGTGAACGTAGCATCCATAATCACTTGAAACCATTCACAGCTAGAACAGAGGTATTGCTTGTTAAGAAAAGGTAAGTCTGCTCCCAACGTACGTACTACGGTACTAATGGCATGATAATTAAAGTGAATAGTATCTGAAGAACTTGCATTGTGACCGTGTTGTTCGCACCGAACTCATCCGGCAAAAATCAGCAATCCTTGACCGGACGAGACGACACGATGGTGTAAAAATAAAAGAAAAGATGAATTAAAATAATTTAGTATGCCATGCGCTGAGCACGCCGTACGTGTTGGGAAGTCAGCAGAACCAACACATGCACATTACACGTCAGACCAGAGCGGTTACTGCGGTTTAAATTACCGAGCGGTGTTCGTTCGATGCACAAATTGCACAGTGCAGAGTGCATCTCACGTTGCCGCACACCATTCGGAAGCGATGTGATGTATTTTTTTTCCTCCACACATTCAAAATAATAGCCCCAAAGTGCGCGGGCCTTTACGAGCGTACGTTGAAATAGCAGCCTGCTTCGGTGGGAATCGATTTTCATACCGACACGTTACTGCATAGCATTACACTGGCAACAATGGAGGAAAGAATGCGTACACATTTGATTCGTTTCTCCTTCGTATTGTTTGTGTTCAACAACCATTCCAACGACACTTCGCACAGCGAACTGAAGGAAACCCTAGGGGGACGACCGAATCTCTCCAACTGCATGCGAAGGACATGATTTTATCCTTTTTTCCGTTTCCGGCACATACACACGCATACACAAACACGCACAGAAATACACTACACTGGGACGTTCGCCTACCGTTGCAAAACACTACTGTCAGGAATGACCGAATGACCGAAAGCACTTCGATGACACCTTGCGCAAAATGCTCCGCTCTGATCGCTCCTCCGCATCCAATTGACGAGCAAAAGGTTTCGGTTTCTCTGAACGGACTGAAACCGTTTCGATGACCTCTGATCGAACAAAACCCGGTGCTTTAACCGTTTCGCTAACCTACCAATCACGGCTCGCCCGTTGGAGCTTTTTTTTTAAGTGTCCCGACCAACATTAATCTACACATCGTGCATCAAATAGCGTAGAATAACGTACAACAACCCGTGTAGAATTATCACCGGCTACAAGAGAAGATGCATTCGGTTTGTTCTACATTGTTTTGATCTACATTTACAGGTTTGAACTTAGTGTATTGTGTAACTAAGAGCAATGAAGAAAACGTGTTACAACTACTGTTGGGTCGTGTGCTTCTGTGCTACCAAACAAATACAGCACAGTGAAGTGTGGTACCACACACGCGCGCTGAAAAAAATGTGGTACTACAATAAAGTTTCATACCGTTATACGAATAAAAGTTGTAAAAACCGTTCTTTGGTTCCTTGGTATACAAATTCCATAGCTACATATAATGGAATAAAGTGCATGGTCCGTGCTTTGGAATTTGGAATAATGTTATCACATAATCTTTATATACACCGTTTTCGACCCCAGGTAAACAACGTTTAGCTGCTTCTGCAAAGAGGTTCAACCGCAAGTAAACATTTGACGTCCAAGTAAATTGTTGTTGCACATCTATACCATAATTCAAACGCAAATGAATGTGGTTCAAGCCCAGCTAACTTCAAGCCGAAGCAGCAGAACGTTGTTTACCTGGGGTCGAAAACGGTGTAATTATTTGTAAAAAAAACTGCCATTCAGCGAAAAGAATAATGTAAAGCGATACTATTGAAGCGCGAAAGGAATGTTTCAAATCCAAGAACAAAAGTTCCTCAACCACCCCACATACCCATTCCAACCATAAACTGTGTTAAATCTGCGTCATTAGTCTGCGAGTGTTCTCAAAACTAATAAAAAATACAAGTAACAACAAGAAAACTACCAAAATAAATTTTACCAAACAAAACTTGGAGTACGCATTAATACACTGAGTATGTTATAAATAAGATAAGAGTATAAATGTACAAGAGAACCACATAAACACTGTACATAGAAGAAGAATTGAGTGGCAGAAGAAAAATTGATTTTTTGCGCGCAGAGAGGTGAGGAAGGATTATAGAGGCTTTGAGCCGTAAGGCCTTTGCCTCTTTTTTGCGTACAAAGTAACAACAATCTACAACCACTTGTTGGATCGAACACTTTGCACACACTTTTTGAACCAAAAAGGTGATGCTGAATAAATAGAGAGATTGTATGACAGCATGAAACTTGTACTGTGCTACCACAAATGCACCGCTCAGTAAACTATGTGTGGTACTACAGAACACCACATTGAAAAGTTTTACTCAACCCTACACTAGTTCTTCTTCTTCTTGTATTATGCGAATCTGGGGTATATCCTCCTACGCAAAGTCGAACCCTGGGTTCCCTTAACGTACTCAGAGGCGTACCGACTCTGTACTAGACTCCTATAAGAGCCACGTCCTATGGGACCGACTATGAAAGCCAAATGTCAATCCCAACACTAGTTGCAACTAACAGAACAAAAAGGGAACAAATCGCCACTTTGACACAAAACTTCCAGACCATTGCTGAAAGAAGTCAGGCATGCTAGGTTCCGTTTTTGAGGAAGATATTTTCCTGTCAAAAACGATTCAGCAGTAAAATTCTGGGTAAAGATAACAATACAAATTCGTGTCTTACAGTGGTAAGAGAAATCGACTTCCAACTATCAAGCAACTAATTCACACGTATCAAAGTATTAGAATATGCTACAGCCTTTTTCTATGGATAGAGCAAACTTAAACGCGTTGATCGCCTGTGTACACTTCGGTATTCGATCTTTGCAGCCTGAATATGCCATCCTGAATCCCATCATCGTTTCTGTAAACTTCGTTACCTATTCTATCAACTTAAATACACGATCCTTAAACTTCATTAACGACTTGTCAGATTGGCCGGTTTGTTGTGGTCACTACGCGTAACGTAATGCTGTACGGGTTGTGTAGAGATATCTCTCGAGTCAGGTATTCTCAATAGGACAATAGCGACTGCACTTGCTGTAACTGCAAGCTATAGGCTAATTATGTGAGATTTTAATAACTTTTTGACGCGATGTGCAATCCGTTCACCAGTTGCATCGTGCATACGGTTGAATCATGCGTACTTATTTTAAATTTTTTAAAGTCATATAACATCCCCTAGTGAAATAAAGGACGATATATTATAGATGTCAAGCATTCGTTACAGTGTATGCGTGTTTCACACGTAAGCTGGTTTTAGTCGAATTCTCATTTTGATCAAACGAAACAACCTCGAACTAGGTTGGTTAGAATCGGCACTTGAGTCCGACTGATTTGAAGCTTTGAATGTGGGTAATAACATTTACCAATAGTCAACTTTAAAAAACCATTTAATTAAAAATCAAGCGCAGCATCGAAATCGAGCTTAAACTTTCTGGGACACACTAAACTGAGAATTTGATGATAATGCATTTGAAAGTGTCGTTTTTGTATGATTATATTTTATTAAAAGGAAAGGTTTGTTTTTAAGTGGCATTGCTTAGAGGAAGTTTTTGAACATTCAATGGTAAGAAGCTAGTAAATAGAATCCTTATACGTTAAAAAAATTAAAAAGTAAATTGTTGTACGACTCTAAAATGGTATGCTGTATATTATGATTTTTTATAATTGATAAGCAGTATAACAGTGCATACAAAGGAGTTCTCTTCGTCAATCCGTGTAAAGAAGTTGAATTGAAAGTTCATATTTGATACAATAACTAGCCACAGTAAGGCCGAAAGTAGTGTGGCACTGGCAGCCCAAAAAATCACTGCTCGCTGAACAAACCTTCCGAAAAATGCGGTACAAAGGAAACCGTTCGCGACAACGGACAATCGAGTCGAAAATCGAGTTGAAAATTCCAAATTTGCAACATTTCAACCGTTTAGAATTGAAAAGACACAGCTTCCGTACCCCACACTAGATGGCGCTGAAAGAGTAATTCTTCGTACATTGCATACATTTAGGAGCTGGCTTACGATTTTTAAACGTGTTTGACCGTTAAGATCACACTCGATTTTCAATAAATGAAGAACGGTTGTTTAATGCAATTCTCTTCGAAAACAAAACAGGCCGATATTTGATAGTGAAATGCTTTATTGTTTTTAAACTACCTGAGTTTGTGCAGTTTTCCTTTGTGAATAAATATAAAACCGGATTATAAAGCTATGATTGAAGGAACGTCGGACGGTCGTGCAAAATGCGCTTTTGGAATTTTGATTACAGTGCCATTGCGTGTTGTGCTGCCAAACTCGCCATCCACTACTTGGTTTCAGCTGCCGTCGCCGCACTGTGTGTTCGTTCTCGCAGTTTGGTTTTGGTGTTGGTGGTTCTTCTCGAAGCAAAGGCAGTTTTCAGAACGACTATTTTCTTCCCGGTCCCCTCCCCTCCCTAACACGAACGCTTAATAGTATAATCTTTCTCTACCATGGCCATAGTATTTTCTTTTGTTTGTTTGTTTGTTTGTTTGTTTGCATTTCCTTCGACCTCCCCCGCGCGCCACCCCACCGGGGTGAAATACTGTAAGAATTTTGAACTTTAGCAGCCTCCGGCACCACACGCCGGCCGGGGGTTCGACAAATCCGAGTTGGAATGTGCAATGTCTGCTCCGTTTGCCGAATAAAATATATGTTGCTCGTTGCCAATCACTAAAATGTGATGATCGTGGATTAATTTCAATTACGATTCGTAATGTACTATAAGATGCGCCCTCGCCCTCCATTTGTCGACTGGTAACTAAGCTTAGCTTCTATCTTACGAACTCTACCGGCTTATACATGGAAGGTTCCGAAATGCACTTCTCCGTTTATGTTTTACTTGCAGTTACTAGTATTGTTTGTTTTTGTACGGTTAGCAAACGGCTAACGATCCTTTGGACACGGTGTATGTGTGTGTATGCGTATGTGAGGAAGTTTTAGTAGTGAGGAATAAAGAATACTTCTTCTTGGTGTCTTTGAGGTCGACCGACCGGGTACACCGGCAACGGGCACGAATACTGAACTACTTGAGCCAAATGGTAATGGCGTAACACACGCCCCAGAATACTGCAAAAGACAACCTCTCTTATCGCTACAGCCTTAAGTACTACCTTAATATCTCTAAACGGCGATGGTTGCCGGGGGAGGGTCGACAAGGCGGACTCCGGTATGCCATGAACCTGACACTAGACGGACAGAGTGAGAGAGAGAGAGAGAGAGACGGCGGAAGAGAGAGGTGTGTGTGTGTGTGTGTGTTTGTGTCTTTCTAACGGTGACCTTCGAAGGGACTCTGCATGGCTCAGAGGTACCCGAGGCGGACCATATCGCGGCAAACGCCGGACATCCGCTTAATGTAGGCCGGATTGTAGAGCATATCCTTGGCAAGCTTGTCGATGTCGACCAGTTCCGTGGTCTCGAGGGCGGCGGAAACATTCGGTAGATCCTTCTCGACGCAGCAGGTCGAGTGCAGCGTCATCAGGGCCATTCCTGCGAGCCGGAAGAAGAGAAAGGGTGTAAAATGGTTGCTGCCCATGCCCAAACGTTCACGCGCCATGTGACTTACCGAAACCGAAGCGGGCATATTTTTTCATGTGCATCTGCAGCCGCTCGAACGGAAACAGCTCGCGGCCGTTGCTGATACCCAGTTCCTCCATGCGGCGCACCAGCGCGCTGTGGTACTTGCGCAGCAGCTCCGGAAGCCGCTCGCGCAGCTCACTGTCGGTGCAGCAGAAGATAAAGTAGGACAGATCGATGGCCGGCGTGCCGCTGCGGGCCACCTGCCAGTCGAGAAACTTGAGCTCTTTGGCGTTCTGGAAGTGTTGATGGTGGCTGAGGCTGTGGTTGTTGTTGTTGTTGTTGTTGTTGAGACCGTCATCGGTACTATTTCGGTATGAGGGCTATTTCGGTATGAGAGGTAACACAATAGGAGGAAGACAGAATAATCTGATTAGCACTGGTTGTTCATTTTGATCATTCTAATTGAGCCTAAAGAATATCATGTTTTAATGTTTGAGCTCGTTCAGAGTTCTCAGGTATTTGCTTAAAGGTCATGGCTGCTCGAAAATTGTACGTTCTTATACGTCAAGACATACTAAGGTTGTGAAGATCGTTTGCTTAATTTTTAGAACGAATCCCAACGACGAAAAACTTAAAGGATTTTTTTTCCTGACCTTTTCTGAAGTAGCGGTTTGCCATCTTTTACTTTACTTTACCGAGAGAAATTAAAATTACAGTTTTTTTTTCTTTTTTACGACAAGTATTGCCCTCATTGAATAATTGCCAAATTTTAGTATAATTTATTGTACAATAACATTCAAGGGAACGAAGTTATCGAATTTAGCATAAAATTAATATCGTGTAACTTCTTATTGCTTCTACTAAATAAAGTAAACGTTTTCGTGTTACTTTATCAACAGATTAGTAATTCCTAAAACTTAATTTTCGTAGTATCACGATAAACCAGCTTATTGAAAAAATTGTTTGAAAAAAATAAAAAAAATATAGAAATTAAAATCACAAATGGAATTAACTTTAATAGCTTTGTGGAGATTTAAAACAAAATCTCCAGAATTGGACTGTTAAACGAAACATGTAAATCAAAATTGCAGGAAAAATTAAAAGATGAAGTAAATGTCCTTTGAATAATACATTCGATAACAATAAATAATCTTGACGATCAGTGAAAAGTATAAAAGATGCCAATTTCGTATTCATACAATTCAAAGATCGCTTGGTAGGCAAAATGCACCAGTTGGGATTTCTTGGCACTCGATGGCCTACCGGAAGATGGCATTGCTGTACCCTACGGTATACTTACATTGGGTCGATAAAGGATGTTGCTGATCCAGCAGTCCCCGTGGCAGATCACCGTGTCGTCCCGGTTCTGCACGCAGTCGATCATCGCCTGGCCGTACTCGTCCCGGAACCGGCAGAGCCGCTCGCCGACGGCACCGTCGCCCGCCTCCGGGTTATGCCGCAGCGTCTCGATGGCGTAGTCCACCTTGCGCTGCAGGAAATCGACGAACGAACTGTGCAGCGGCGGCACGAAGATCGTCTCCTGCAGCTGGGCCACGATCGTCGCGTACACCTCGGGCGCCTGCTGCTGCATCGCGAACGAGATGGCATGGAACTGGGCCAGATGGGTCAGCACCAGCAGCACGTCGTCGTACGCCAGCGGTTCCGTGCGCGGGAAGTTCCGGTAGCCCTGCGACATCAGGTCGCGCTGCAGGATGTACTCGTAGCCCTCGCAGCACTCGGACCGGATGACGCTCGGGTAGTGGGCGAAGCGTTTCGCCGAGTGCAGGCCGCACGTTTTCTGGAACGCTTCGAACATCGGCAGGACCATGTCGAACACGTACTTTTCGCGCTGGAAGTGTGCCGAGCTGTTGTACAGCGATCGGCGCAGGGATGTGGTTGGCGCCACCTTCGCGATCACACTGATCGCCTTCGGTAGTCCGTTGATTATTAGTCTGTTGGGATGTAAGGAAAAAGCCTTCATTAGTCATCGATATCCAAATCGACCTTTCTTACTGCTTCATTTTTTATAAGATTTGAAAAGAAGATATTTACAATCTATTCTAGTATGGAATTGATTTCTGAAAGTTTGTTGTGATCATCCTCTGTTAGAGCACACAAGAAACACAACTAACTGGATGTAATAATTCCTAGGTGATCATTATTGATCGACTGTGTTGTTTTACACTACGACACCCTTTTACAACGCTAAAGTGAAAAGACAATTAAACTAATTTTGCAAAAATGCCAAATTTTGATAGCATCGATATAGCATTACGCACTCAAAGTGTTTATTTTCGTAGATTTCTTTCCTAATTAATTATAACAAAAGGTAAATCTGCGCTACCAAACATTAAAGGCAAAATTGTACTGCCTTTTAGCAAATTTACAATACATCATAGAAATAGTAAAGAGAAATAAAAAAATGCTTTTTCAAAAATCAAAAAGATGTGGTGACCGTAAGTTAATCTACATTCTCATTTTTTCTCTTCTGATTCACGATCAAGCTTGATCATCCTTTTTAAATTTCATAAAATATCTAAAGCGATCGAAATTTAATAATTATTATCAATTTACAAGCAAAAATATAAAATTTTAAAACCATTACGGCAAAAAAACCTTAATCTTGGGCCGAAGTATGAATTGGAATATTTTATTTTCGAAATTCCAATTGATGCACATCATTCTGGATTGGTACGAAAATACCACAGTTTTGCTCCAAATAATTTACAAGAAAGCTCCAACATGTATTCTTTCTAAAACATACTTTCCTCTACCAATTATGTTGTTGTTAAGTTAAAACCTACGATAATGATGTCAAAAAATAGAATGTAAAATATTCAGGTTGTCATATTTTGCTTTGTTGGTCAATTTTTTATAACAATTTCAGAGCAGAAATTAAAACAGATGGAACATTGGGAAGATCATGCCAAGAAATCGTTTCGTCTCGATGAAGAATAACATCAATAAAAAAATGTCAGAGGATCTTTTCTATCTCATCCGATACCAGATTGCTTTTACCTTATGTTGGTGTAGAAAATTGTTTTATGTTTCACACCAAACCGGGCAAAATACATTCTAAAAGAAGCCCCCAAGTACCAACACATGGCCTTTTCGGTGTGTTCGTACAGGAATACACCGGGCCCATCGGGGTGACCTACATTACCAACGAACCATTCTTGGCTGATGGCTGAAGCGAAAACCAAGGGCCCTTTCCTAGCGGTATATTCCTCTCGTGGCACGTCTTTACTCTCGCCGGCGATCCAAAAAGCGGACAGGAAAGCCGCGAATGTGGCCTCGCGTCGCCTTGCGAGTCGCGAACGATGTTTTGATTGTTTTACCCTTTGCAGACATCACGTAAACATTAGCACCTTCCGCTGCTGCTACACAGCGTCGAGAAAAGCTCGAGCCCGTAACATGATCCGAAACATCCCACGAAACCGCACAAACCCCAGTCCGGCCTCATGTGGCGCTGCAATAGGGGGCATAATTGGTGAAACCCGGGCTCGACCGGGGACACAATCCTTCAAACCTTCCCGGCAAACGTGCGGAAGCGAGGTGTGAAAATACAGGCAAACC
This sequence comes from Anopheles sinensis, assembly GCA_000441895.2. Lineage (NCBI taxonomy): Eukaryota > Metazoa > Arthropoda > Insecta > Diptera > Culicidae > Anopheles > Anopheles sinensis. The sequence goes on along the minus strand of KE525361.1, from coordinate 291,291 downwards.
TGCCGACGGTGACACATTCTGTTGACATACCGTTCACTAATGGTTACGACGCGTTTGGCCCGGAGAGGCGATTTCCAGTTTTCGTTCCGTGCGGCGGTGCGGATGTGTTGATTTTTGAATATTTGTTTCCATTTTTGTTTTATCTTTTTACGCTTTTATTTTCAAAGCTTTGCATGCGTCGGTTGTGGTTTTTCCCCGCTGTGCAGCAACAGCGCTTTGTTGTTACGAAAGTTTTTCGCAAAGCCATGCACATCTCGGTTCGCGCATCGTTTAGTGTCTCTTTGCGCACGTGTAAACACACGAGGTCTTCGGGGTGCCCCTTTGTTTGTTTATGTTTTTTAAGCCCTTTGCGCCAAGAAGGAGGGCGAGGGAAAGGGAGATGACAATTGCCGTGTGCACAGCAGGGAGGGAAGGGGTGACTTTTATGTTACCCTTTAATTTAAAAGCACGGTTTTGCTCGACGATCGCTTTTGCGACCGTTTTACGCTCGCTGCATATTGTTTGCTGATTATGCAACCGTTTATTTGCTTCTTATTAGCGACCGGCGATTTGGAGGGCCGGTCTTTGTTGTTGTTGTTGCGGTTTTCCTATTATCCTGTACCCATCAGCACCATTCAGACCTCCCCCCTCGTTCTGTGCTTCTTTCTTTTTTCAGTTTTCTTTGACTTGCTGTTTGAACGGATTGTTGAATTAATTCACGACTTATTGACGACACACGCAACACAACCGAGGAGGTTCAGGGAAAGGAGAGGGAGAGAGTGTGTGAAAAAGGATAGTATTTCAGGTTTTTTTTTTGTTTTTTTTTCATTGGGACACCGTCTAGTACTCGTATCCCCCATCAGCTTTGGCGAAAGTGGATGACAGATACGTGACGCACCGTGTGCTTTGATTTAACACACGCGGCGAGTGTCCGAGCGGTGGGCAATCCATTTTTCGGACATCCGATAACCCGTCGCTTTGGGTTTATAGCAACCTATTTGCGTTAGCTTTCGGGCTGAAAAATTATAAATTTACCAGGTTAGCTAACAGCGAGGGAAGCCTTCTTTGTGTCTCCGAGTGACGTTTGGCATGCTAGTGATAAACATAGTGGTTTGTTCCTATGTACCAGCTTACTATACACGACCAGAATATTAACATCATCTTATTGATCGATTAGAAACTAAATAAATCGTACCTGAACACGTTAAAAACTTTAACCTCTTTGGAAACAAAATGTGTGCGCATTTAATATATTGTCATCGAGGGTTTTGCTACCTATCATTCCTCGAATAAAAGTTCATTATTTAAAACATCTTTTACAAGTTAGTGGGTTGCTTTCATACTTTTGAGTTCAGCACTAAACGAAGGAATTGAGAGTATTGTAGCTTCTGACATAGAGTTTGTCAGCTATTTTTGGTTCAGACTGAAGCAATAAATTTTTTAAGGAGATCACTCCCGAGAGGAACTTGCTGAAATGTTTTCTGTTACCACTGAATTATATTGTAGTTTCAGACCAGCGACCCAATTTCATGTTTTCCATACTTTGGGAATTTTACTTTATAGCAAGGACCAAAATCTTGCGAACCGTTTATAATAACCTAGCAAAATATGCGGAGCAAATCAACGGAAGAACTAGACTTGATGTATGGAGATTGGTTTCTATCATCTCACTAACGAGAATATTTTGGGATGCGAACAGGATACTTGCGAAGGATGTAAACATGCGGTTCAAGCCACCAAAAAAAACGTTGAGGAAAATAGACACAAGCGAATGCTTGAGGAATACATACAAACATTTTAAATAATAATTTAGACAAGTAAAATTAATCTAGCTTAGGTTTCGCAATTTTACACAAATTTTATTTAAAAACAATATTAATGAAGTGTTTGTCTTCTACAAGCGTTACTTAATTGTAGAATACTGTTTGCCATGAAGTTTATCTTTGTCTTCCCACACGATATCTACAGAACGATCGTTTCAACAGGGAAGGTTTCATATCTGTACCAAATTGACCAGGCCTTAAGTGGGTTTCCAACCTGAGCCCGGGTATGCAAAAGTCACCTCGCAATGGATAAAATTGGGTATTCGTAGACAGGTACACACACGGGTACGGTTTACAACACCGATCCGATGGTAAGACCCAGATAAAGTACACCAAGTCGCCCGTACGTCCGAAAGGAATTCGGAAAGGACCCGCCGCCCCGGTTCCCCCCGCGTTTCCCGCCCGAGACCCCGAGGTGCGCTCACAGGGTTCCCGAGGTCGTTGAACTCACGTACGCAATTTCGGCAGGAACGCAAGCTGCACGTGGTCCCGCGACGACGACGGTGACGACAACACACCACACAACAACGTCTCGCAAGACAATCGAGACGACGTCGACGACGGTCGGATGGATGGCTGGAAATCGGGGAAAGGGTCTCTCGGCGGCGCTGTGATTGCCAGACGGTGTGTTTTTCGGTAACAAATTGTTCGTGGTCAGTTTCGAGGCGCTCGAGTATTGTGTGTGTGTGCGTTACGGTGGGAGGAAGAAGCAGGAAAAAAAGTGTACACCGTGCTGCCCGGGTGTTTTATTGTTTTTTCTTGGTTGCCTTCGAATTGGCCGCGCGAATGAATAAGCGATCTCGCGCGGCCATACAATTACAATTACAGCGGCGGGCGGGCGCAATCACAGCTCAGACCAGCACACCATCATCTTGTGGAACTGGACGAACCCGATGAACCCTTTCACTGGCCTTCTCTCGATTTCGATCGAACGAGTGTCACGAGAAGCGGTTGAAGGGGTTTTTTTTACTGACTTCTACAAAATCGAAACGCAAAAAGGCTCATTCGATGTCACAAAGGGAGTATTTTTGTTTTACATTCCCTCGTCAAGTGTGGATTCTTGTCCTGCGGCCTGCAAGACCTGATCGTCCACTAAAAAAAACAAAAAAAATCCATCTGTGATGCAAACACGAGAAGATCGTTTTTTTAATTACATTTGTTGTTGAGGTCATTATTATCTTGTAATCCCTAATTGTTTTAAATATATCTTATTTATGTCACAGAAAATAAACTAATAGGCATTAGTTAACTTTAGCCAAAATTTAATTGCCAGAAAATGTTTCAGATTTCGCAAACACAACATTTGCTTATTCAAATTTCATAATATCGTTAAAATTATTTGAAAATGAATAATATCGATTATTTGATGTATTTAATGCTACTTATGTTTTTTTCGAAATGACTCATTTAAGAATTCTGACAATAAAATAACCTATAATTTGGCTGTCACATGATCGGTTATTGCTCCAAGTGATATACTCATTTATATAGCGATTTTACGATGTTATAAACAAAATCACAAGATTGCGTCAAACATAAGGATATTTTAACGGTCAATTTAGATGATTTAAATTTAGTTGGTTTCATATTCTTCACCACATTACATCTATTGAAAAATGTGATCGAAATTCCGACAAACTGGTTAATTTTTTATCCGCTTTCTCCAGTCTTTTGATGAAATAAATATTACAACAATCATAGTATTCTATTCAAATCGGTTTGCAACAGCTCAAAAGACCCCGACCTAACCATTGTTTGACGACAAGTTTCGCCTCAACATCGACCAATCGAGAGATCGCGTTACATAATGCGCCCGATATGTACTATCATGGAGATAAAGTAACTATTGGCGACATTTTAGTAATCGTTTCACGCACAAATTCGCCTATTATTAATACTGCAGAGCAGGTGGCACAGGTTGTGTGCGCAGCGCTTATACAACATCACCCGCTTAAACACAATTTTAATCTCCGGTGACGAGTTTAATAAACGAAACGAGCAAATGGATTTAATAAGTACGGCGCGGTTCGATTGTTGAACAAAACTCTCCCAGCTAAAGGGTTGGTGCTTCCAGGGTGAACCCGTCCAGGCGCGAAGGGGGGTCCATTCCATTTTTAGCCTTTGCGGAACATGACGACGCCCCGAGAGGGTGGTGAGAAGGGTGGAAAGGGGGGAGGGAGGGGGAGAAGAAAAAAAATCGTTAACTGATTAGCACGCCCGCATTTCGTAACACCGAAGTAAGCGATCACGTACGACCAGCTGATGGATGGAATGGTCCAACAAACCTCCCCCCGGTAAACTACCCCTTCCCACCGCCCCACATTCCTAAAGGGTGAACACACATGAGGAGGGTGTGTATGTGTGTGTGTGTCCGCGCTTCTCGTGCCGATGACGATCGCAG